>CALSBW010029684.1:130577-156016 GCA_943590975.1 Lindbergichthys nudifrons | reverse complement strand
GAGAGAGAGAGAGAGAGAGAGAGAGAGAGAGAGAGGGAGAGAGAGGAAAAGAGAGCGCTTCCGCTCATTTCTCCCGTGTTATTATCCAAAGTGAATGTAAACTTGAATAATATACATAATTTGAATGTAATAATTAAGTTGATTGTTGTTTGTGGAAGCTCCAGTGAATGAGCATTAACTGAGTTTTAAACATCACTTTAAATGGAAGATTTAAAGTGATGTTTAAATCTTCCATTTAGGCCCCGCCCACTCGATCGGATCGGCGATCGGTATCGGCCGATACTGATTCCGGCGATCGGCGATCGGCCCCAAAATTGGCGATCGGAGGACCATGAGAAGAGGTAACTTTATAGGCAACAGTTTATATATACATTTTCACTTATTTTATAAAATGCTTGAAGATGTAAGGCGTTTATGTGTGCTCAATGTGAAAACATGCGTTTGTATTTTGAACAAATTACAGGTATGGTTAAAAAAAGTCAATAAAAATAAAAAAGATGTTCTGCTCTGTAGCTTTTGTGAATATCACAATAAAACCTCTGAATATATGAATGTTGTAAACCTCCAGGATGTATGTTTATATTCTGAAGCAAAGTGGATACTACAGCAGACTTTATTTAGCAGACTCAGACAGATTTCCTTCCGAGCCGTCTCAGTGGAGAGGCCTGCTCCCTTTTCAATCCCACCCACTTGCCCTTGCAGAAAGAATCTGAAGAGCCTTATGGGTGCTGCGTCTGAGAATCATCAGGAGACGAGGAGCAGCGCTGTGCTAATTCAGAACCAAAATTCAGCTCCGTTTTGCACAGAGAGGAGAGCGTGGCTCCTCCTCATCCGTCCCGGCTTCAACTGTGCGATGCTCCCAGGAGGGAACAAAGAAAGGAGCGCAGTGTTGTCAGTAACAGCCTCTGAGTTACAACACATTAAGACTCTCATATTAATTAGATAAATCAATAATCCCCTCCAAATCTCCACCTCTGCAGCACTTCCTCGTGACACATTTTCCCTCCTCATGCCGAGCATCCAGCTGACCCAGTCCGCTTTTACTGTGACATTGACATATTTACACTAGAATGTGCTCTAATAAAAGGTCACAACTGAATCGTCACACTAGAAGCACATCATCACACTGAAACCAGTACCTCAGTTACTGCATTTTTGGACAAAGCCAAACATTTACAGTGAAGCATTACATACAGGTAAGTACATTTTTTTTTTATGTTTGTGTACAGTGTTGGACAGCATTAATAATTGAATATAATTCAGATCACAAATTTGCTTTCAATTGTACATAATAATAATAATAATAATACATAATGTTTATATAGCGCTTTTCCCAGTGCTCAAAGACTGCGATATTGATGTTTAAAATGTGTGCCCAGCTTATAGAAAACTTTGTGAATAAGACACAGTCCAGAGTAGTAAATGAATATACATAACAAAAGATGTAACTGCATTTAGTTCAAGTGAAGAAGAATAACCATATTATAAGTCTTATTTTGATGCAATTTTACCATTTTATTCATATTTGTATGATGCATTAGAGCTTTATTCACTTAGAACCAATCCTTTATTTGATGCAAAGATGTTCACGTTAGCCCAGCGTTTCTCAAATTGTGGGGCCCGCCCCACTGGTGGTGCGCAGAGATGTGATAGGTGGGTCGCGAATGGACGGGAGATTTTTTTTCTTTTTTTTAATAAACTTTTTGGACCTCAGGCCGGAATCAAACCTGGGCCCTCGCGGGCGGTAGTGGACTGTTACAGCCGGAGACTCGCAACAGCGCTGGACTTTCACAGCGCCCCTGCGCCGGAGCCTCGCAACGGCGGGTGTTTGCGGCGGCGGATGCGGTACCGGCGGATGCGGTACCGGCGGATGCGGTACCGGCGGATGCGGTACCGGCGTAGCGGCGCTGTGAAAGTCCACGGCCAGAGCCAGCGGGCCACCGAAGGCAGCAGCCCACCAACGGCAGCGGCCCACCGGGAAAAGTCCTGAATCTCCCGATTGACGAATCCGAGCCTGCTCACACACACACACAACTGAAACCATTGGGCGGAGAGCTGTGCACATTCTTCTTCCCTTCGCCACATCTTATCTCTGTGAAATGGGCTTTT
Organism: Lindbergichthys nudifrons; assembly: GCA_943590975.1. Lineage (NCBI taxonomy): Eukaryota > Metazoa > Chordata > Actinopteri > Perciformes > Nototheniidae > Lindbergichthys > Lindbergichthys nudifrons. The sequence goes on along the minus strand of CALSBW010029684.1, from coordinate 153,907 downwards.
CAGCTGTTGCAACACTGAAAACAAAATACAGATCTAGGCTCAACATTGAGCACAACTTGAGAGTGGCATTATCAAGCCTGCAACCGCGTTTTGAAAAGATGTGTAGTGCAAGACAGGCTCATTGCAGTCACCAATAATCCAGTGATGAGACTCATGGCTTGCTGAATGTATTTCCTGAATGTATGAAGATATTGATTTGTTATTGATTTTCTCTATTTTGAACTGATGTTATTTGTTATTGATGTTATTTGTGATTATTGACTGATGTAGAACTTGACATTATTAAAATACATTTGACAATTTTAAGCTTGGCCTACCATTGATAACACAATTGCATAGTAGGCCCTTTTTCTATATTTTTGGAACTCAGGCCATTTGAGGCAAGGATTGACAACATTGCACTTTTATTTTCTCTATTTCTGAACTGATGTTATTTGTTATAGATATATTGTTAGATTGTTATAGAACGATACATTTGACAATTTTAAGCTTGGCCTACCATTTTATTGGAGCGATGAGGCACAGGTGGGGCTTGAAAAAAAGCCCCACAAAAAAGTTTGAGAACCACTGCGTTAGCCCAACATGGAAGTGAAAGCAGTGCTCTTTTGATTAACATTTGACAAATAATCATGACTTCAATATTGATCAAAAATGATTGTGATAACTGTTTCAATAATCATGCAGCTCTAATAAAGAACTTCCAAGTTAAACATCCTTTTGCAAAAAAAAACAGCAAGTTATTTAACCCCACTTTAACTTTGCTCACACATTATGTTCCTTTTAAAGGATCAAAAAGAATGTATACTTGGGTTTGAAAAAATGTAGGACAATTAGGGCTGCACGATATATCGTGTCGTGACGATAATCGCGATATGCGCATGCGCGATATTCACATCGCAGGACGTGCAATTTTTAGGACTTGCGATATTAAGTAGGCAAATTAACTCAAACACGTCATGTTACAATTATTTTGCTGCTTGCTACAAAAGGAAAACTTGCGCGGCTCTCATGTCAGGGGTGCTTGAGTGAGTGACATGCAGGCTCTGCGTGCACAGCAAACCACCAATCACAATCAAATCTCCAAAGCAAACGGACCCGGTGATTAAAGGTAAAAACACTGAATAAAGTCGTCTCATGTGTTTCTCCAGGGCAGTTCGGCGCTGCAAACCGAGCTAGCTCAGCTTGTTGCTCTGATAACTTAAGATCCAGACGTCCGTGACTAAAATCCTTCATCCGGTTAAATATAGTTCAAATAATACCAATTGTATAGCATTAAAGTTCAAGAAAGGATGGTTTGCAGGGAAAAAAACGATATTTTCTTCAATTCCTGTATGTTTTCATATCGCAGGGGGGGAAAAATCGCAATGTCAGTTTTTTCCAATATCGTGCAGCCCTAAGGACAATAAATCCAATTTCCCAAAATCCAATGATATCTTCAAGTTGCTTGTTTGTCTAATTCATTCCAAACCATAAATATATAATAAGGTTAATAAAAAAAAAAGTAAATATGGATTTTTCTTGAAATGCAAATACGTGATTAGCAAAACCGCTGTCAATTCATTTTTTCTCTACATTATGCTATCAATTAATCGATTTTTTGGTCGGTTTGTCGGTTGTACACTCGCTCAATAAGGTTATTCAGGTTATTAAGTTATACAAGGTTCGAGTACATTATAATACACCTAACATAATGAAGCTTATCCAAAGAAGAGACAACGAGACTCCATTGAGTCAGGAACCAACCCCCTCCTTTCAAAAGCTTGTATACCTCACTGATTGGAGATGGGAAAAATGAACGCTTGTGTTTGAGAGCAATGTGAAGAAAGTGTTCTCCTCTCTCATCCAACTGGATTATTTTTGTAGAAAAAATAAATAAACATAACAGTCTGTCAGGGTGAAACATGCTGTGTGAAACTTCTGAATTTTAAAGTATTTCTTGGTTTTAAAATCCACGTTTTCACACCACAAACACCAACACTCGCAGCTCTGTGATCCTGTGATGAAATCATGGTGCCTGTGAAGGAATGCAAGATCACATGCACCTGTAGTTATCTGTAAAGCACTTTTCTTTTAGTGCCATGTGAATTAAGTTAGTATTTAAACGTTTGTTTTTTATTCAAAAGAAGGCTGCCTCAATGATTACAGTGATTTGACACAAACTAGAGCAGTTGTTCAATTTTCTGGTTGATTTAATGTTACATAGTGCTTTGACTCAATTCAGCATTACATTTGTAAAGGTCTGGGATGGCAACCTCAGAAACAAAAGGGTGTTTGACTGTATGCTGCAAATTATTGGTGTCCTTTTCACACTTGTTTCCACTATATTCATAAAGCAAATAAAGCCTATTGCGAGCTGAACAGTTGTTGCCTTGATGTATTACAGGTAGGGCTGTCAGTCGATTAAAATATGTAATCACGATTAATTGCATGATGTCCATAGTTAATCGCAATTTTTGTATCTGTTCTAAATGTACCTTAGAGGGATATTTTTCAAGTTTTTAATACTCTTATCAACATATGAGTGGACAAATATGCTTTATGCAAATGTTTGTTTATTATCATTGGAACTATGGCTGCAACAAACAAATAATTTGATAATCGATTAATCTGTCGATTAATGAAATTATTAATCGACTATTCGGACTATTATGCCTTGCACAATTTCTCAAACGCTCTTATTTAGCCATCAACTTTTAGATTTAGCTTGAGGTTGTTTTAGGCATGTGGAAACTAACAATGAAGACAATAAAGATGAATACTTGATTCAAAAAAATACATATATTATTAAATTAACTTAACAAATTGTGAACAAAATTAACATTGCTTTTTATTTAAATTAAATAAATAATATTTCACATCAAAAGAAACAACAATGTTTTAACAAATCATATTAAATAATGTGATAACAGAATTGTGAACAGAATAGCTGAAACTTTAACAAAATAAATAACTCAGTTACCTCTAATCATTAACCCATGTTTGTATAATTTTGTTAACTCCGTGTGTTGCTGACATGGAAAAGTTATTCGTGGATGGGGGGGCTACAGAGCTACTAGAAAGACAGTCGAACCCGGTACATTTCTCCGTCTGAACTTTTGCTAAATGTTTAGACAAATTGCTCGTGTTACCGCCCTTACATGCTAAACTCTTATTGCACTATTGGCAACGAGCATTGTCCACATCGAGACGGGTAAAGTTTAACCACACCTTGGAGCGCTTCTCTCCGCCATCCCCGCCGTGTGTTGCATGCATGTAGCAGCCGTGTGTGTGTAAACTGCCCCGCCCCCTCGCACACAGACGGGGGAGACAGATCTCGTCTTGATTGGAAAGATCGAAAATACACCAGAGGCATTTTTTTGTCTTTTTGCATATTAGAAACGAGTTGGCGACACTAAGACTGCGATATAATGTTTTTGTAGCAATAATACATATGACATATATTTTTTAAATGTCTCCAGTACCGATAAAAAGGCCGATAACGTTGGAGCTTAACGGCGCGTAAAACACACGTGATGACGTCACCAACGAATCGGCGACTGAATTAGTTGGCAACTAATTTGGTCATCGATTTTAATCGATTAAGTCGATTAGTTGTTGCACCCCTAATTGGAACAATAACAAATATTCTCCTGAATATTCTCAACACAACAACCTGGAACCTCTCTCTCTCTCTTAACCTGTTAAGCACCAAGCCTGTTTTTCATGTTTCAGGCTCGAAAATGACATGCCCAAAACAAATGACTACAACTTAACTTCTAAAAGGGTTATATGAATTATTTATTTTATCAAAGCAAGGTTACATCTGTGAGTTGGATGTAGAAGTGTCAGAATCAATATAGATGTTTTTTATCTTAAAGAAAATTCAGATTTTACAATTCTTTTTTACAGATAGTGAAAACTACCCTTGGATGATGGGTTAGTAGACTAAAAGCTTTAGGAATCCAAAGTACAACATATAATAAGTACCCTGTATCAAGATTGATGCAAAACAAGTGACATTTGACCTTTTTAGAGAGGTTTAGCCAAAACCACCCCACCTCTGAGGTGATTTGGGTGAAAATTGTTTTTTTTCTTCATATCTCTGGCCCCCCTTGGTCGATGTTGATGGTTGACACCTCTTTCTGACCGTTAGAGCCAATAGAATCGAAGGGGGAGGCCCCCACACACACACGTTGTGAAGAGAAGAGGTGGAGGCTTTGCGCATGTAATTTAGCATCAGAGTGGACCGATCTCTCGCTCTGACATTTGGAAACGAAAAAGCAGTTTTATTGCTTATGGATTATCAGAAATCATTTCCAAGAGGACACAGACACATTGGATTAACCTATGGATTAACTGCAGCATCGTTTTTTTATCGTTTTAATGCCATTGAAGACCAGTTTTGACCAAGGTAAGCCATTTTCGGACTATAAAGCGCACCTGAATATAAGCCGCAGCAGCTAAATTGAATGATGTGTACATATATAAGCCGCACTGGACTATAAGCCGCAGGTGTTTTAATGTTTAATTACCATATGTAAGGGTTCGTGCACAGAGGGGATTGTCGGGAAAGAGATGGCTGTTTGAGGAAGCTCCCATTTATTAACATTTCAACAAACAAGTTGCATATTTGCATAACATATTCAAGTGTTACCATTTAGTGCAATAGTAGCTACAGAACATGTACTGTGCTGTGTAAACTGTACTGTATCACATAGCGTTTCAGACACACAAACTTTTCAACTTTCAAACTTAGGAGAGGTTACGTCTTCTTTGTGTTATAAGATAAGACTGGCAGGGTCAGTCAAACCTGGTCGTTATCCCGCGGAGCTCCTGTCCCGGTCCCTTGCGCTCTCTCGGCCCGGTGTCTACAGGGCTAGCGATCCCCCGCAGCTAGCAACAGGCCTTCAAAACAATGTTAGAGGCGCTCCTGAAACAGCGTCAAAATGGGTATATTTCCCGTGCTTTAATATACGCTTTGTTTCACTCGTTTGTTGTTTGGTTCCTCCGTGTTTTCAGAGCAAGTCTTCGGAGCTGTAAAAATCGATAGATTAGCCGCACCGTTATATAAGCCGCAGGGTCGAAAAATGGGGAAAAAGTTGCGGCTTATAGTCCGAAAATTACGGTAATAAGGGAGTTATGAGTGAGTTTAGGTGCAGAGATAGGTTACATTTTTTCGCTCGTGGCTAATTCAGAGGCTGAGTGTTAGCATTGTGGGTTTTTTTTGGAAAGAAAAATTAAAAAGATCAGTTAGCTGAGTTTCTTCCCGTTACATGGATATAAAACATTCATAGTTTATTCAATATTAAGATTCCTTAGACGTTGTTTCCTGCAAATGACGCGCTTATCCGCCCGGTACCGGGGGGGCGGTGCGTAACAGGTTAAGGCCGCTACACACCCACCTGAGACCAAAGAACGCGTGCCGAAGTCGTCCCGAAGGCGTCCCGAAGGCGTCCCGACTTTTACGTCAGCTACGTCGCCTGCATCGGCTACGCCGCCCGCTACGCCGCCCGCCTACGAACACACCGCAAATACTTCAATCGACGAATGGCAATAACTGTCCTTACCAGCAGGCAGCGGTAGTGTGAACAGCCAATCAGAGTGATTGCTTGGGCCGACTTTCTCTGGGAGGTGTGAAAAGGTGCCGTAAAGAGACGACGGTGCGGGACACACCAACCTGAGTAGGGCGCCGCGAATGCCCGACTGCCTCTGACGGACTCTGACTCCCAAAATCGGGTTGGTGTGTAGCCAGCTTTACACTCTCTCCCAACCCTGTCTACTTCTTTGCACTGAGCCAGTTGCTCAAACAGACAAGCCTGTTTACAGTTGACGGCGAAATGCAGCTCCTCTGTCTTCATCTTAAAGGGGACCTATCATGCAAAATGCACTTTTGTACGTCTTTATACATGAATATGTGTCCCCGGTGTGTCAGGGAACTCACCACGTGTCAGAAAACACAACCCTCTCTCTTTTTTCCATACCCAAATCTCTAAAAACAGGGCTGCAACGGATCTGATACAGACTGATACAGATTTGAAAATTCTCTGACGTCAGGAACGAGGAGCTATATGGCCAACTCTCCACCTATCAGGGGAATGTGGGGTTGGGCCACGGCCGGCCATTGCCGCTCAAAAGCGCTGGAGACGCTATAGTACATATGCCAGGCCTGTAAGTGGCGCTGTAGTCTGCCACAAAAGCAGCGAAGAAGACTTCCCGCGCATGGTTACCATGGTTGCCCTTCTGTTTATTCTCCGCTGTGGCTCTTTTTCTCCCTCCCCGAGGCAAGCGTTTGCTCCCGCTGCTTTAATTCAATGCAATCCCTCCCGGTCGAGGCAATCACTGTAATTCTCTCCGGTAGTCCACCAGCAGATGACAAACGCCCACCTCTCCGCCTCTTCCAAGGAACGAGGGGACCGTGCGGCAGAGTTTCAGTTAGATTTTTTTCCGCCGGTCAACATGTCCGTTAAAGTTTAAATCTTCCGGACAAAATTAGAAAAGTGCCGGTCAAAAGGTCTTCTTTGTTATTTATTGAGCTTTAAAACAAATGAATAATGACTCTATATAATCATATATAAGAATAAAACACGGAGGATGGAGATCTCTTTTCCTCCCCCTCTTCTGACAGCCCAGCAGCTGATCTCAAAGCACGCTCCCCTCTCCTGCAGGGGGGCGTGGTCAGCTGCAGCTCACAGAATCAGCCCCTGTAAAAACAGGCCTGGAAAGAGCAAATAGAGCGAAATGAGGCATGGCTAAAATGCAGGATCTGTTTGGTATTTTGAAAAATATATATATATTTATTAGGGGCCGATATTCCGCATTTTACCGATTATCGGTATCGGCCTTTTTTTTTAATCAAATTGCCGATAAAACTTTGGCTCTGATGCGGCCGTTTCTCTGGCTGCAGTCACCACTCTGTGTACACGAGCAATGTCCCGCCCACAGCGCTATCTGATAGGCTATTACTGAAGTGTCAATCAACACTGAAGATTTTCCGGGCGGGAGCCAGCCAGAGAGGCGGGACCTTCTCAGATTACAGGCAGGTGCGAAAGAACGCAGACACAGACTGAAGCAAGCAGCAGCGCTGAGCGGCAGAGCCATACATGTGTTTCGAAGGTAAGTCAGTTGAAAGCCGAAGTTCAATAAACATCCCAATCCCCTATGCTGAAGGTGCAAAAACACCACGATCTTATGATCCAATTCTATCAGTTTCCCAGTTACACAGGGACGCGGGAAGTCAGTCAGAGTTGGGGGTGCGTGCAGCGTCTCGCAGCGGAGTAACTGTGGTGCGGAGGGGGGGGGGGGCTGCGAGTGGAGCCTCGCAGTTTTTCAGGTTGATATGTGAAGCTCATTAGCTAGCCAACATGTATCTAGCAAATGTTTAGCAAAATATTAGAAGTGAGGCTACTAGACTAACGTTAGGTCTACTGTAATAGTCTCACTTTTAATAGTTTGCAAAACATTAGCTAGCACTAGTGTTTTGCAGTTGCAAGCAGCTTATTGGGATTTTATGCTAGATAGACAGGCATTGTTTTGATATAATAAATTAAGCATTATTGTTAGTTAAGCATGTCAGCCTGCAGCCCCACTTTTAACTCTCTGTCTCTCTCTAACTCATTGCAGATGGCTGCACTAAAGAAAAGGGCACAGAGAGGAAACCAGTTGTAAGATGTTTAAAAGTTCATTAAACATAATATATGCTTAAATGCATTTCAAATAAGTTGTGTTGGAGTTTGTGTTATTCTACATTTTGACACCAAGATTTTCTGATTTTACTGCAAATGCATATCGGTTCCAAATATCGGTTATCGGTCTCCTTGATTACTAATAATCGGTATCGGCCTTGAAAAAGCCATATCGGTCGATCCCTAATATTTATATACTTTAAATAGGTATGGCCCTACAATATATTGTTCAAATATAGCATGATAGGTCCACTTAAAGTCAAAGCATGAGACTGAAGTTCCCACCTAGGTTCAAAATAATGCGCTGTGATGTGCAGTCGACACGTTGGATGCGATCCGAATTATCTCACAGTCCCTCGTCCTCCACAATGTTAATTGTCCTGCAAGCTGTAGCTACCGCCACCCATTTAGCTATCGCTGTTGAAAGATTGCTGCTCGTGTCCAGGCGTCTCCCCGGCAAACTTTCAAGCGTGGTCTGCCGCAAGCGAGCGGCAGGAGCGGGGCTGTCAGCATCAGCTGTGTGCTTGGCTTGCTGTTTAAAACACCTTTTTTGTATCGATATCTCTCGCTAGAATCTCCCACCATCCAACTAACAACAACAACGTCAAGCCTTTGGGCTCTGAAACTACGGGGCGGGCCGAGGACAAATACACATGCGTTAATCGCACATTAAAATAATTAGTGGCGTTAAAAAAAAATTGCATTAACTTGACTTTTTTTATTAAGAAAACTCTCTTCAAGAAAATTTGAATATGAAGTCCACCAATAATTCATTTTGACTCTCATGTTGAATGTAAAAGTCTGTGAGTCTTGATATGTTGCCCAAATCCACACTCCCTATAGTGCGCTAATACCATGGATGTATAATAAGAACTGGATACAGCGTCGGAGGCGGGGTCTCGTTCTTTCCTATGAGAGCTGCTCATTGGCGCATGAGGACAAAATGGCCCAACTTTTGAGAGAGCGAAACATCACAGATTACCCGTCATGCCTGGCTGTCAGGGCAGAAGAACCCGTATGTGCGCTCACAGAGCATGCACCCCTTAAGCCCCGCCCCCTGAGCTCCCACTCTCGGCTCACTAGAATGAATGGAGACAGAAAATACATCTAGATTCGGCTTTTAGTGCATTTTACAACTTTAAGGACCTAATGATTATAATAAGGGCTATAAAATAGTTCATACTGGGTAGTTTATTTAGTTTTTAAAAAGTTATCCGCTGATTTACAGACACCTCTTTCCCAATGTTAGTCAATGGGAAAAAGTATTTCTGGGCCCAGGGACGCCACGGACTGATACGGAAGTTGCAATACCGCCGTTTGGACACAACGAATATTTTCCTCAGAGTCCGGCGCACTTCCTGGGGGCTTGGGTAATACAGGGAAATTACGTATACTAAAAACAGACTTAGTAAAATTGACGATGCAATGCACAAAGGAAATGAAGGCGAAAATCAGAGCTACAGGAAATTAAAACTGTGGATGGAGGTGCAACAGCCTGAGTAAAACCTGTGAAACATAAGAAAACTTCAAAAAGCATTTTGCAGTGGAGTTCCTCTTTACTAAAATGTAAAGTTCCTTAGTTCCTCTTTACTAAAAATGTACTTTACTCAATGGCCACTTTATTAGGTACACATGTACATTTTATACAAACCAATACTCAGCACCCAGACTTTGCAAAGACAATTATTCATTTAAATGACACTGTCATATTACCTATTTAAACGTATAAACACATCATGGAAGTCTGCATTATTCTATTAAAGGGATTTTTTGAAATAGGGTTAAAAGAGTGAAAACATGTACATTGAAATTATATTAATGTAGTGTTTTGTTTTTTTAAATGGAGACCATTTGTGCAGGTGCATGTATAATTCAACAAGCAATTTGTTGTGTGAGCAGTATACTGAGGCGGCAGAAAGGCATAACTGAGTAACGACAATAACTGTTTTAGTACAGCAAAATGTAACAACTCTTTTTGCATTTTGTGCAGCGTTTGCAGAAGTGTTGAACTGGACTGCACTGTATTAGAATGTAGTGTTTTAAAATCCTTTACAAACATGAGGGGGCAAGAATGTTAGAAACACATTTAGTATATTTTCCAGTACAAAACCACGGTAATGATAAATATATTAAGTAGGTAAATTAAAACCTATCTGACAATGTAAACAAAAACATACTTTCTAGAATATTTTGTGGATCTTAGGGGTGTAACGGTATACGTATTCGTACCGAGAATATTCGGTATGGGCCCCGCGGCTGACAATACATCAAACTTGCACACTCATTTGAAAAGGCATCACCCGAACGTGAATATCACCTGTACCAAAAGAAAAATTACGGAAGTGCAAACCCAACTCCCACTAGCATAGTAGCATTTAAGCCACCACTACTCGCAAAAAGTTCAGACCGAGCCAAAGCTATTACAAATGCCAAATATCTTTATGTTGCCATGTTAGCAAAGCGCTACCTGGCTGTATCTGCTACCTCTGTCCCTAGTGAGAGGGTGTTCTCCACAGCAGGAGACGGTGTTAGTGCCAGCAGATCTGCCCTTTCAGCAATCAATGTGGACAAGTTCATTTTTCTTAAAAAAAACATGAAAATACAATGACAAGCAAGCAAGTCCTAACGTCAAGCTGGCTGCTTAGGTGAGTACTAGTACAGTACAGTTCAAGTACAGATTATTTCAGTTCATCGAAATGCTGCACCTTAATGTTTATTTGATTATATTTTGTATTTATTTGAGTGACTACATTATTCACAGTTTAATAATAATTAAAAAACCCTAAAAAATATTTTATGTTTTGTGATCATTATTTCTGCTGTACCGAAAACGTACCTAAAAACCGAGGTACGTACCGAACCGAAATGTTTGTAAACCGTTGCACCCCTAGTGGATCTGTTTTAATGGAGTGAATTAACATTGTATAATGGAAATAATAAAGTGATTTATGTTCATGTGCAATGCCAGCTGTAACATTAAGTAGGTCAAGTTAAGGTTACAAGGAGCAAAGCTCACAGACACAGAAGGCAGCTCAGGGGTTGAATCGGTGAAATGGAATCACTCATTACAGAGCCGGCAGTATGCAGACATCTTGCATTGATGTGCTTGTGTTTCTGTATTTCTAAAAGGTGAGCAAAAGTTTTGAAAAACAATGCGTCACTTGTTTGCTAAAATGGACAAACGCCATTAGTGGAACAACTCGTGGCTTGTGTATGAGTTGCGTATTTGTGCTAATCATTTTCAGAAGTTGTTTTGCGGGTTAATTGCAAGCTGGCTTTTTGTAACTTTTTATATTTTATGTTTCATGCAAGTTTAGGAATGAATTTCAATGTTTATACGAAAGTATCACTTTTTAGACCTAACTGACAGTGGGTGGCCGAGTTGCAATAATGTGCTTGTGTTTGTATTTTCGAACAAAACAAGATAAAGGAATTTATTTTAAACAAGCCTGAAAGTCCCTTTCATGTATAAATGTGGAACGCATTGCTCATCTGTCCTAATTTCATTATTCATTTAATTAAATAGATTGAAATATATAAATAATTCAACATTTGTTTGGCAAAATATGGCAAATCATGTTTGCTCTAGCTTACAACAGGTGTGCATTTGAAAGTTTCGCTGTAAGATGTTATTGTCACACTGTCTCCTCAATTAAGAAGATTACGTTTTTGTAAAATGACAGAAAGGGGTCATCTGCACCCTATAATTATCACAAAAGGCTTTCAGAAATGCAAAGAAACACTGTGTTCAAAACTGGGTGTCTAAATACAAACAAAGATGACTAAGTGTTACAAATTAAACGCATGTATTGTTACAAAAATTAATGATCAGTGGAGTAAAGGCGCCATGCCAACACTTGCTGGTATTTTAACTTGCTGTTGTTTGATCTACAAACAGCTGCTGAAAACATCTGGCATCATGTATTTATTCTGCATCAGCATGAATATAAACTGCAGATGATTATTTTCAGTATTATTTTTAAAATATGTATTGAAATAAAATAAAAAGTGTGCTTTGGGGCTGCATGATTTTGAAAAAATATTATAGTAATTATTTTGACGAGATTACAATTGGGATGGGATTCCTCATATGAGGTTGACCATTTTTGAAAAACCATTCAATTTAAAATTGATAAAGGAGGATCCATAATGAACAAAGACATGTTCTTCAGTCTGTAGAAAATGATGTCTAGGTTGGCAAATCTCTGCACAAAATCTTTAACTCAAAAAAGGTATTTTAAACACATATTTTGCATTTAACAAATAAATGTGCAACCCTGGACTTATACAATCTAATAAAACGTCACTACTCCTATTTGAGCCGTTTTAACATTCTTGCAAACGGGGGAAAAGTTGTTATTCCCTTCACTCATCATAAAGGAGTCCTAGTGCAGCAGCAGTTCTGCAAACAAGACACTAAAAACGTTTTCCTTATCACAAATAAGGAGAAAGTAGTAACTATGTCACATTCAGATTAGTGTGTTCAGATGGCCTGAGACACGTCTTAATTCTGGGGGAGGAGACCGACACAGGTACCACATGCAACAACAACAACAACAAAAACAAAGCACCCCCCCCCCCCCCCCCCCCGAGAGGTGTTCTACCACTGGGTCACTGTGCCTCCTGCTGATCAAACACTGCAACACTGTCATCCTGAGGAGAATTCAACAAGCATCCTTTAAGCTTATTAAAAAACACAAAAGCCTCTAGATGAGAAGCTATTAAAGACATTCCTTTCTATTGTTGCACATTGTTAATCCAATTAAAGACGATTTAAAGAAAAATGCGTCTCCATCCCGACGTCATCCAGGAGGGTACCTACAAAACATCCTGTAGCCAAAGCCGTCACTCTAAAGCTCAAGTTCTTTATTTATCATAATCAAAATTAAAGAAGCGGTCGATGGCAATGGAAACCTAAGGTCTCCCTCCAACAATGATGATGAAATATGTATAACAAAGAAAAAAAGAGCATTCAAATAAAAAACTGAAGGTAACTTTAAACAAGAAAAGTGATAAAGTATGACAACGAAAAATATATAATAAAGTTATATAAATAAGATTGTTATTGCAAATGATTAAACAAAGTGTAAGGAAATTAGTAAATGAATGTGAATATTAATACAATCAAATATATACTGTATATATACATATATATTTTATGCACAGATCATGCAAGTCAGAGCACAATGACTTGGATTGGCTCTTGGCAACCCACATCATTGTTGTGCAAAATAGAAGATTATAAAATAGTAGATATTAATAGCACATATGAGGTCTAAATTCAAACATGAATGTAATAAATGTATATGCATTATGATAAGTTTAAATATAGGTAAAAGTATATATAAAGGAATCTAATATACAGAAGTCTAAATATTATACGGACACCTGTGCAACTTTTATATGAAAGGTCTGCGCAAGTGTCCGAACATGTGAATGAATACACTTAATGTTAACAGGAATGAATGTATAAGCATTATGGTAAGTATATGTTTATATGTTTACAAAAGAGGAAGTAGTTGTAAACCAGAAATAAAACATACATGTAAAAAGTATAAATATGTTGAGAAAATGTGTTCAACTATTTTTCATATTCATAATGACCATGCATTTGACCATAAAATCATACCACAAGGATTTGTTACTTCCATTACAGATGAATTGCAAATGAATAAACTGAATGTAACCAGGAATACACATCTCTTCCATTTTATCAGTATGAATACAAAGGAGTTCAACAGTTCTAAATGAGTGAGTTTCTTGTGTACCATTTTCTGAATTGTAAGGTGTCCTTGGGTGCTTTGAAAGGTGCCTCTAAATAAAATGTATTATTATTATTATTATTGAGTTAAAGTATATTCAAATACCAACATTTATTCAGAAAATATGTAACTCTTTCCCATATGCATGAACATGAAATCACACCACAAAGATTGGGGTCAGGTTATGGCCCATTCTTTTGTCTGTTGCCCCCCTGCTGTCCAACCTGGCCAGGTGAAAGTGTGGGACAGATGGAAAAACACCACCACTTCAAGACCCAATGTACTTGAATAACTCAATGTACTTCCACCACCACTTCATGACTCAATGTACTTGTACCACCACTCCAAGACTCCATGTACTTGCATGACTCATTGTATGCACCGCACACACACCTGGCTGCTGCAGCTACACATGTTAAAAGAGGCTAAGTAGCTAACAACCTAGCTTACACCTCTTTCAGGTTTTAGCCATAATATCCATGCTAACAGACGCAGGGGCTAACACACAGCTAGCTTGAATGTTGCCAGCCCAGCCAATGAATTGCCACAAGTTGGGAGAGGGCTAGCTAGGAGGAAAATAAAGAAGTTCCCAGGATGAAAAACACAAAACACACACCGACAGGGAAAAGGAGACACAGTGTCCTATTTCATGTTAGCACTCCGCTGCTACCGAGCTAGCTTTCTCCGCTAGCTGTGTAATGTCACTGCATCGCTGTTGTAAATACATTATAACAGCTCCTCTCCTTTACACGTGTGGACAGCCTCTAAAACTCCTTCTCGGGGACATCTCTCCACCGAAAAACCCTCCCGGCGGACAGCTCACCTGCACCGGACACCGGACAGACGCTCTCACCGGCGAGACATCACCCCTGTTAGCCCGAAAAAAACACTGGCGCTTTTTATTTCCAAGGACACAAAATCGCCATGACAGTTTAGAAAAATGCATAAAAAATTAGCAGGCAGGGGAGGGAGGGGAGAGAGAGAGAGAGAGAGATGGGGAGGTGAAGGGGAGGGGAGGGGAGGGGAGGCGAGGAAGGAGGAGGAGGGATGAAAAGAGGAGGAGTGCAATATCTATTTAATCCACATAAAGCGGAGTTTATTCAGTCTGGATGCCGGAGTCCTGCACACTTTTTCCAGTCTAGATACCACACACACCTCCACAAAAACATCCAAAAGTTAAGGGGGCTTCTTACCTAAAATGGCCACTGCAGCAGCCAAAACACAAACAGCTTCTCTTATTTTATTTGGTGGAAGTTTAGCGGCGGTGTGGCTGCTGCAGCCAGCCTAACCTGACCATAGTGGAGGCTCAACTTTTCACATTTTTCCATTGGCTGCAGCTAGGCGCAGCTGGCTCCATGCATATTTCCATTGGCCCTGCAGCTGTCAAGCAAGCGAACCCGGAGCGAGTGTGTCCCGGGTTTGTCTGAGAGCTATCGCGGCAGCCCCAGGCAACACCATTGTGTATTGTGTGTGTTTTTTCTCTACCTTCCTGGTGATTCGCATTGCGTGTTGTTTATTCTAGGTGGTGGTGTTGTTCTGTTGTTGTCCTTACCGCAGACTCGCATGGAAATCCTTCTCGTTCCGGGGGAAGCTTCCCTCCGCACCGCCCGGCTGGCTCCTGCTGTCATTGAAGGGAAAGAAGGAGAAGAAAAAACAAGAGGGGAGCGTTCAGTTTGAACCCCCCCGATGCAACAAAACGAAGGGGTTTACATTTCTCCTCTGCCGGCTGCATCCACCAATCATGTCGCTTTTTTACTCCTCCATCATTACCGGGTCTGAAGGGCGGAAGAAAAGAAACAAGACATTCCACGTCTTTTGCAGATCGGGTTTCGTTTCCCGGATGTTCCGTTTATTTGGTGGGCTTCAAATGTTTAATGTGGATTCAATGTGCGTTTGTTTTCATTCTGGGCTGTGATGCGCATATGAAGTTGTTGTGGACCTACAACGTGCCTCTTCAAACTTCACCTGAAGTATGTGGGCTTGAACTGCTAGTCACTTTCTCCCTAAAACTGTTAAAGGCACACTAAATAACATCTTCTGAGGCCAAAATAAAAATGAACATGCCTACTGCATCTTGTAATTTCTGTCCACAGAGAGACATTATAGGCGAAGACAACTGGGAAGTTGTGGCCAGGCCATATTTGGTTCAATACATCTTTATATCCGGGGTATTAATGTGTCATAAATCTAAAAGCACATTACTATTTCATTACAGGATTATAATGGCCAAAAATAATTCACAATATCTATATGAAGTTGGAAATTAATAAAAGACTATCAGTCAAACTAATTTGAACTTAAAGTATCCTATGTTAACATTGTGTAGTAGGTTGGTCTATGATAGTGTATTCTTACCTTTATTCTTGTGTATTTGATAGATATACTCTATATAAAAATCTTTCTTTTGTTGATCTGTATCTATTTACTGTTTGGTTATTTTGTTTTTTGTTGTTTAACTCGTGCTTTGCTGCAGTAATAAAACGATGTCCCAAGTTTGGATCAATACATTAAATATGTCAACTTTGTTTATTGTGTGCTTTGTCTTCTTTTTTTTGGCAATATAATTCCCCTAAAAGGTTTAGGGAGGTGTAGAGAGTCAGCAACCACAACCAAAAAAGTGTAATTTAAGAGGCTCTGGATTATTTATCATAATGTGTATTATTAACATATCGGTACACATTTTTTTCGAATCAGAATCAGGATTCCTTTACATGTTGTACAGCAGGGAAATGTAAAGGGTTACAGCAAAAGTGCCAGTGCAGATAAAAGGCAAAAAAATGGCAAGCTGACATTTTATATTTAAAGGCACGCAAAGTAGTGAACAACATTATAAAAAGGTTAATGTTTACACATCCATGGTTACAAATAATAATAAGTGAACCTATAAAGGTGTTGAGATGGTGTATAATGTATGTATCGTACATAACAGTGATAATTGTAGTTCTGATTGAGTAAAGGAGACATTCAACTTCTACTGTGATAACATTTTTTAAAGCGGAAATAGTCAATCAATCCCAACTTAAGATAGACTTTACTGAAACTTTCAGCTAAATCACATGATCTTAATAAGTGAACAGACTACTAAATTGTCTTGCATGCTCAGAACTGTAGCTAGTATAACCCTTAGCAATAGCAATAATGAAGTCTCATTCAAGAAAAGCTTAAAAAGAAAACTAACACCCACCGTGTGTGCTGACCTCCAGAGGTGCAACTTGTCACCTTGCTGCAGAGAGCTGTGATGTACAGGTGTTCTCTGAGGCGTGTCACCGTGACATCACTGTGGGTGTGTTTACAGGTGCAACAGACTTATGACCGCACCAAAACACACTTTCTTATTTTCTTTTTTATAGAGATCCTCCCCTTAGTTTGATAAGATGTACAAATACCCTTTCAATAATCAGAAGCAGCAATCCTTTAATCGACCCACAGCGGAAATGTTTACAATAATTAGTCCAATGTGGTTTTTTCTGCTTTTTTTAGAAGCAAATCATTTTTAAATAGTCTGAAGATGTCTCCTATTTCACTGCAAAGGCACTTCTCAGTGTGTGTGCACTGTCAGCGTCAGGGTTTCCATATCCTGCTCCTTGGTGAGTTGCATGCTGGATTATGATTGGTTTCCAGAATAGTTTGTGATGTCACAAAATCCTGCTTATTAAACTCCGATTTAGCCTCCAGCAGATGATTGTTAAAACAAACTTTGTACAGATTGCTCTGCAGAGTTAATAAATGAATTGACAAGCCAAAGAGTAGAACGGGAGAATATAAACATTTCATATAAAAGTACAAGGTAATGATTCAAACATCAAGAACTTTTAGAAAATCTCCCGAAAGTGCATCAGCTATTGCACATCATCAGAAACATCTCTGTTTGGAAACCTTAAAGTGGACCTGTCATGATATATTTAAATGATATATTGTAGGGCCATACCTATATAAGGTATATTTATACGTTTCTGTTTTCAAAATACCAAACAGATCATGCATTTTAGCCATGCCTCATTTCGCTCTATGTGCTGTTTGCTGTCTACGGGTCTGATTCTGCTGACCACGCCCCCCTGCAGGAGAGAGGAGCCGTGCTCTGATCAGCTGCTGGGCTGTCAGAAGAGGGGGAGAAAAAGAGATCTCCGTCCTCCGTGTTTTATTATATAGAGTCGTTATTCATTTGTTTTAAAGCTCAATAAATAACAAAGAAGACCTTTGACCGGCACTTTTCAAATTTTGTCCAGAAGATTTAAACTTTAACGGACATCTTGACCGGCGAAACAAACTGAAACTGAAACTCTGCCGCACGGTCCCCTCGTTCCTTGGAAGAGGCGGAGAGGTGGGTGTTTGTCATCTGCTGGTGGGGAGGGATTGCTCAATACAATCCCTCCCCGCAAGCGTTTTCAGAAGGAGCAAACACTTGCCTCGGGAAGGGAGAAAAAAAGCCACAGCGGAGAATAAACAGAAGGGTAACCATGGTAACTATGGGCGGGAAGTCTTCTTCGCTGCTTTTGTGGCAGACTACAGCGCCACTTACAGGCCTGGCATATGTACTACAGCGTCTCCAGCGCTTTCGAGCGGCAATGGCCGGCCGTGGCCCAACCCCACATTCCCCTGATAGGTGGAGAGTCGGCCCAATAGCCGTAGCGCCACTTCTGTGACGTCAGTAACGTGTTCAAATCTGGATCAGTTTTGATCAGATCCGTTGCAGCCCCTTTTTTAGAGATTTGGGTATGGAGGAAAATAGAGAGGGTTGTGTTTTCTGACACTTGGTGAGTTCCCTGGAACACCGGGGACACATATTGATGTATAAAAGACGTGCATTTTGCATGATAGGTCCCCTTTAAGTTAGGATTGCTTTCTTAAATGTTGAAAATGTATTAAAGGTATGTATGAACAGGCCTTTTTTATTAACATGTGCTTGCTTTTTATTTAACATGTCAGTAAACTATTTTATTTTTGCCTCTTATCGGCACTTAACCTGCTGTTGTAACGCTGTAAATGTCCCGCTGTGGATGAATAAAGGATTTCTAAATTAAAAGTCTATCATTCATAGCCTTAAATATTGATGTATACATAAATAAATACATGTGATTAAAAATCAAATCCACAGACTACAAGAGCAGCCTTGTTCTTCAACAGCAATATAACGTCAATTATACCAAAGTCAGATAAACCTTCCTTCTGGCTTGAAACCAAACAGTTTCTTTTTTCTATTTTAATCTCTACTTAAAATCATGTCGTCATGTCTGATTGTCTCATTGTGTTCACATGTTGCCCTTGTTTCTCCGGCGCCCCCTCCCCAGCTGTGTCTTGTCCTGTGATGATTACCCTTCTGTGTATTTAGTCTTGTCTTCCCTTTTGCTTCCTGTTCGATCGTGGTATTTCTCGTCCTGTTCCTGTTTGTAAGTTTGTTCCTGTTTCTCGTGCTCCCCGATTTGCTGTTTAAGCTGTTTCTTGTTTTTCTTTGTCATCTGCTTTTTTTATTAAAGCTCGCTTTTTTTTACTAGACCTTTTGTCTTTTTCTTACTGCATTTGGGTCCTATTTTCCTCAATCCTTGCAGTTGAAAGCACTGAGACCCGAACTTATTGGAACACAACTTTAAAGTCATTTTGTAAGTATAGATATTTTTCTTAAATAATAGTAGATTACCTGCTATGGTCTTAAATATGCCATTAAAAGTAAAAGTTATGCATGGAAAATGTTGCTTTAGATGTACAAAGGTATTATCAGCAAAATGACTTAGTATCAAAAATAAAAGTACTCAGCATACACAATGGCTGTTTATTATTAGTTATTAGAGTTATTCGATCTGTATTACCAATCATCATCATAACACGATGTTTGTCAAGACTGGGTTCATTTCATTTCATTTCAAACCTTTATTTAACCAGGTAGGTCCCATTGAGATCATTGATCTCTTTTTCAAGGGAGACCTGCAGAAAGTAGGTTCACATGAAACATAAAACACCATAAAACAATAAAGGACATCATACATCATATTTACAGGGCTACATTTACATACCTATCGACATTTACAAGTACCAACATTATCAAAGAGCATTTCACCTATCCAAGCTTTAAAAACATGCAGTGGAACCAAATTGCTCACTTTCAAATCTTTTTGCAGACTGTTCCAAGCAAGAGGAACTGCGCACATAAAAGCTTTCGTACCTAAGTCAGTCCTTGCACTTGGCACATGTAACAAGACCACATCATGTGATCTCAGGCAATAGCTACCTGCAACTCTCTGTGTGATCAGAGAGCAGATATAAGATGGGGGTTTACGCAGCATGGCTTTATATATGAACATGTACCAGTGACTGAGCCTCCGTACAGTAAGTGAAGGCAGACCTAAAACAGAACCTTGTGGAACACCATTTGTAATGTTTAACCACTCAGAAGACAGCCCATCAAAATGAACACATTGGGACCTTTCAGAGAGGTAGTTCACAAACCACCCCACTGCATGGCTGGATATGCCAATACTGAGTAGCCTCTGCTTTAAGATGCGATGAACGACGGGTATCAAGCGCTTTGGAAAGGTCAATAAATAGAGCTGCACAACTCTGCTTTTTATCTAAAATACCCGCAATATCATTCACCACTTTCATTGTGGCAGTGATGGTGCTATGTTGCTTTCTGAAGCCTGACTGATGTTTAGATGTCCTTTTTACATAAAAACTCCTTTACCTGTTCACTCACTAGGCGTTCAAGAACCTTAGCTAGAACTGACCATTTAGAGATGGGCCTATAGTTATTTAATAAAGTGGCCTCCCCTCCTTTCAGCAAAGGCAGGACATACGCTGACTTCCACCATTTTGGAATTGTGTTTGTGCTGAGGGAGAGGTTAAAAAGAGAAGTAAGAGGTGGAGCAATGAAATCTGCAGCTATCTTTAAAAAGAAAGGTTCTACGTTGTCCGGGCCGGCCGGTTTCTTAGGATCTAACTTAGATCATGCTTCATGAACAACATTAACAGTAAAAGGAGTAAAACTGAAAGGGTTTTCCAGACCACATTGTTCAGAGTCACAGACTGTGGTGTTCACAGAAGCAGAGTTAGAAACAGAATCAAACAGAGAGCCACAGGACACAAAATGCTCATTAAAACAATTTAACATAGTGGCCCTGTCTGATATAGAGCCAGATGCTGTGGTAAGGCAAGGAGCTCATTATGGATTTCACCGGTGGATATCGATTTAATGGTTTTCCAAAATGTTCTAGGATTATTCAGGTTTTTTGTGGTAACTATTATTTCATTCCCTGTACGTAACCTTGTCAGTTCTAACCTTGAGACTTGAATGAATTTTTATCTTTTTTTACGTTTCAAAACATTATCATACAGTTTGTAGTTATTTCACCATAAGTTTTAAAGTCTTTGAACAAAAACGCTGTAAAGGGTTAACTCACGGGAGATCTTTTTTTTAAGTTATGTTTCTGTGTAACTGATTCAACCAACTTTGTTTTCTTGTACCTTGACTGTATATATTAGTATTAAAATCGTTGAATAAAAATAGTACAATTATGTCAAGACAAGTACAGCTGACCGGTTGTAATTTGTCAACCCCTAACAGATGTCCCCGGACACACCAAGCTGATTTTGGCCGTCGATGGATGTCAGGCCGACGATGAGCGTCCTGTCACCCTACTCAGATTGGTGTGTCCCGCACCGTCGTGTCTTTTCGGCCGTGCCGACACCTTTTTGGCCGAAAACCTACCGATTCTACATGTCGAATCGGTAGGCAATCGGCCAAAGGCTGTTGGTCAAATAAATCACTCTGATTGGCTGTTCAGCTAGCGAATCAGTGCATGAGAAGCAAAACGGAAGTGAGGGACCCAAACAAACGATTAAGAAGGCAAATCTGAGATTTCATTTAACTCCAGCTCTCGACACAGGTTCAGGAAAGCCCCATGAGCTTCTGAGTGAACATGGAACGCACACGCTATTTGTTGTTTGTTTATATCACGCAGTCTGTTCTTCTTCTCTCGGTTATCACGCAGTCTGTCTTCCGGTTGCCTCTTTTGAATGATGAATACACACTACCGCCGCCTGCTGGTAAGGAGAGTTATTGCCACTCACGCATGCGCAGTTCGTACGTGCAACTTGGCCGTCGGCTGAAGTCTTTGCGGTGTGTTCCAGTGCGACACATGGCCAAGACGCAGAGACACGAGGCGACACAACAATCGGGTCCGTCTGTGTCAGTTCTTTGGTGTCAGCTTGGTGTGTCCCTACCTTTAGCCTATCACGTACAATGTGTTGGAGCGCTAGCCAATATAAGCACAGTTGTTGCGTAGTGATGTCACTATGTTCAGGAAGTAAACAAAGGAGTCCAATGGAGGCATTTCAGGCAGGGGGGGCGGGCTGTGTGAGATAGAAACTACCTCTGGAGGGAACTTTGGGATTTTAGCCTTTGCAGACCATTTACATGCACACAAACCTGTAAAGCACTACAGGAAAGGGAACCCCGCCCCAAAAGGTTCTTTGTTATATTCCACTACTGTACTAGGTGTGTGTACTTTGTAGATGTCTTGAAACTGTTGCAGTGTGTGTGTTGTTGAGCCTTGTGACCTGTGTGTTACAGTGAGGTCAGCAACTCCGTATATGGGAGAAGAACTCACAGTGGTGAACATGCTCACAGAATATGAACTGCATCATTAATGGCCGCTACTAAATTAGAAATACATCACCATCCAGGCAACACTTAGCTTCATAACATGTGGCCTCATAAAAATGGATTCAAACAGCACATGAAACACATTAACATTGACAGTTGTGGATGATCACAAGGAATGGATTCTGGGTAAACCAGTTGGTGAAGTTGAATTGTTTTTTAAATACATGCCTCTGAGCGATATAAATAACACAACATGTTCTGGCATGCAAAGCTGTTGTTTCTTGCCTTTTACTGCACATTTAACTTTTGGGAAAACGTATTTACTCCCATCACTTATTGTATAAGGTTCTAATCTTCTTATTGGAATCGAAAATGTGTATGATAGAGGGTTTTAGTGTTGTTTTTTATTTGTTTTATTATATTGTGAATCAAGCGTTACTGCACTGCACAGTATCTACCAGGGTTGGAAGGTTTACTTAAACACTGTGTTTCTTATTTAAAATATATATATCCAGTAACCTAATGTAAGCATCACATTTTGGATTAGCTCAATATGAAATGCAATGCCAATTAAAAAGAGGAAATATAAATAAGATGTTTTTTTACTGAAGTGTAATATGTAAAAGAAAAGAACAATGTAACCTTAGAAAAATAGAAACTAAGACATTTGGTATACAAAAGGGCATCATTGTATAGTTTACAAATGCTGTTTGAGTTTAATACATGAATTAAAAGTGAACATATTTGAAATGAAGAAGAATAAAAGTAGCCTAAATGAAAATCAAAAAGAGAATTCAGGCAATACGTCCACCTGTATTATATTGATCGTTATTTTAAAATGAATTGTAACATTGTAATCCTGCTACTTATTCGGCAATCAGACTACAAGGTTTTTTTTAATGTAACTGTAAAAGTTGCCCTATTTGTATCCTGAATACGTAATCCCATTACATGTAATCCGTTACTCCCCAAGCCTGGTATCTATAGGGCGGCTGTGGCTCAGTGGATAGTGTGCTGGACTTCAAATCAGGGGGTAGCAAGTTCGAGTCCCACTGCAGTCAGCATGTAGTTGTGTCCCTGGGCAAGACCCAAAAATTGCTCTTGTGGGGGTTGTCCACATACTGAATGTATGTAAGTTGCTTTGGAAAGAAGCGTCTAACAAATGACATGTAATATAATGTAATGTATCTAGAATGCTACTCCCATTTAGTTAGTGACTATTAGGGATGCTCCGATCGATCGGTCACCGATCGAGATCTGCCGATACTCACTCTCTACCGATCGATCGAGATCTGCCGATACTCACTCTCT
>CALSBW010029684.1:117539-129967 GCA_943590975.1 Lindbergichthys nudifrons | reverse complement strand
GGGAGAGAGAGGGGGAGAGAGAGGGAGAGAGAGAGGGAGAGAGAGGGAGAGAGAGGGAGAGAGAGGGGGAGAGAGAGGGAGAGAGAGGAAAAGAGAGCGCTTCCGCTCATTTCTCCCGTGTTATTATCCAAAGTGAATGTAAACTTGAATAATATACATACTTTGAATGTAATAATGAAGTTGATTGTTGTTTGTGGAAGCTCCAGTGAATGAGCCCCATTAACTGAGTTTTAAACATCACTTTAAATGGAAGATTTAAAGTGATGTTTAAATCTTCCATTTAGGCCCCGCCCACTCGATCGGATCGGCGATCGGTATCGGCCGATACTGATTCCGGCGATCGGCGATCGGCCCCAAAATTGGCGATCGGAGCATCCCTAGTGACTATAAATACAGTTTAAGTCTTCCTGAAGCATACTTTTGAATTATGGCAATCCATTTAGTAGCTACTTTTAAAATGACCAAGCCCAAATGATCTACCTACAGGGCCGCCCCTGCCAATCTGTGTAGCGAGCGCGGGGGGGAAGGGTGCTAGTGGACTAAACGGCGGATAAACTGTGGCGCTCTTACACTAATAGCGCCGCATAAGCGCATAATAGTGCGCCGCATTTGCGCTTCAGATGAGGAGGTGAGGCCCCCTCAAAACTGCATGAACCCGTATGGCACAATACAACTCAGACTGGCTTACCTGTACGTCAATCAACTGGCAAATGCCATAGTAAGGATGGATGATATTTAAAAAAATATATATCGCGATCGACGTATATTTAGACCCCTGGTCTAAATGATCTAATAAAGCAAAGTAAGATTTAAGTGGACTAAAAATGTGGATTCGTCACCAGATGCTGTATAAAGTGCAATGATAAGTTTAAAAGTTATACGGCCATGTTTGCAGAGTAAATAAATTAACCAATGTCAAATTGTATTTAGAAATGCCAAACATTCCCATTGGCTGCTGTCATATCTGTAGTACTCTCAGACGTCTGCAAGACTTTTAGAGGCTCATCTTTTATCCCCCACTTTTTTTCAATATTCTGCCATGATTTTATATTTGTATGCACTTTCTAACTCTGTTTTATCATAATCACATCTCTCAGAGACTCCTCAAAGACTTGCAATTGTCTTTTGATTTGAAGTCTCTGTTTATAAGCTGTGGCAGATCTAAAAGGCTGCATTGGGGAAAGTATTTGCTAGATATGATTACACGGTCATTTTAGAGCATAACACAATCATAAACGGGTGCCTATAAATGATGGAAATCCGTTTTACTATTTGATCAAAACAAAGACAAATAAACCGGATTCTAACCACCAAGAGGAGTGTGTTATTGTTGAGAAAACGTTCATATAAAAAGCTTTTAATCAATCTTTAGAATTTTTTCATGGTGTTTGAAGTTGTAATCAGAGAAAGGGGAGCATTCAGGTTTTTTAATGAAGTTGTATGCTATTTCATATTGCTAATGTATTTATTTTCACAGGCAGCTACTGTATAAGTGGAAACACACGCCCTTTTATTCAACAATGTAGAAGACTAAAGTTTCACAACTAGTTTTTTTTCACATGTTAATAGAAAACTGCATTTGCACATGTTTTAGTAGATCGACAGTTTGTATTTCTTTATTAGAACCACAAAAACCTGATGTTAGCTAAAGGCTAGCATCTGCTATGCTAATATGCTAATTACAGGCATAGTTGACTTCCTGTTTCCATAACGTCTCTTTTTTTGTATAATTGGACTTCAGTCTCCTCCGTTTTTTCTTCTTTTTGCTTCCACCAAATGTAGTTTCTCTCACCCAATGAGATTTAAGATGCAACTAAATTATATTTCGTTAGAACTAAAATAATATTACTACAGTTATACTCTGACAGTCTTATCAGAGTAACGCAGTACTGCATCTTGAAAAGTTCAGTAAAAATTCTACTTTTTTTTCTAGTTTTTGTGATATATATGGTCAGATGTAAAACTGCAGCATCTTTTTGTAGCTCTTCTTTTTAAAATCTGTAATGTTATAATTAAGCAATAGCTCACGACAGGCCGTGGTATATGGCCATTATATCACAGTTAAGGGGCGTGGTTCGGCCCGACGCGAAGCGGCCTGAAGTGAGCTATTGCTTTTATAAAACGGTTACCAAGTGTGGCAATATGAAAGAAAAATACACACTCCAATTTAAATAGTTGTTATTAGTAAATAATGATGTTCAAAATAAAATAGTCCCTCCGTTGCCTTCTGCACGAGGTGGTTGCTATGCAACAACACTAACAACAGCTAGCAAACATATTAGACAGAGAGCGTTGTTTGGCTTCATTATTTGGCTATTTATTTACATTAATGTGTATGTTGCCATTTATTGTGCACCCACTGAAAACCTGTCCAGCATCAGTAGCATGGCTTACGAGGTTACTTGTGTACAGTAGGTTGAGGTTGTTCTAGGCTGTTGCTTGGCGTGGCGAGAATATTGCTCCACTTTCTCCGGTCCCCGAGATTGGGCTTCCAGTAGCTCTGGAGAGAGCTTTCCCACCTGTGGCCACTAACGGTCATCATTTCTCTGCTTTGTTTCAAGACCCGCATCAGAAAGCTTTTGAATGGTGATACTTTTCCAGTTGGTCTACCTGCTCTCCACGTAGCTCTGCATGTCGTCGTTGAGGTGCTTTTTGTTCTGGAGATAGGCACTGCTCAATCCACTCCTCCATAGTAAGACCCCCCCGGAGGTCAAAGTTAACCTTAAATGTGTTTGCGGACCTTTTTGATTACAGATTTGAAAACATCGTTGCTTGCTTTAAAAGTAGCACACTTCATTATGTCAAACCTGGGAAAGTATCTAAATACCCCTGCCCTAATGCCAAAGGAACTGCACACTGAATATGTTTTGCCGTTTGATGTCTATGTCTGGACCGCTGCGTAAAAAGGAGGGTTTCTGCCCCCGTTACGTCTCCGCTGCTTTCTTGTTCCAGTTTGCTTTTCAGCCCAACTGTATACAGTTTTTCTCAGACGCGGAGGGATACTGACTTGTTGTGAAAAGTAATTGCAATTCTACCCGTGGTATACGCTCAGTATATCACGGCTAAGAACCAATCAGATTGCTTGATTTGACGTTTTATAAAGTTGAATAAACTCTTGGCAAGTATGTACTAACAATTTCACATTTGTATCATCATTGGAGGAAAGCACACCTTGATTTTGTTGCAAAATAGTAATGTTTTTTGTCTTTATCATATTTGAATCATCAACTTCAAAGCAACTGGTGATCGAAATGCATCCAAGCAGGAATAACTGGTGCAACATGGTAACTGGTGTTAATGATGTGTCCCAGTACAAGCATATAAGCACATAACCCAGTATATTATGTGTATCCAGCCTGTCTCTGAGAGATTGATGTTCATACTGATCTCCTCTGTCAGATGATGGATGGTCACCGTTAGCAACTTCTTCTTATAAACACTTAAGAACAGCAATGGCTGAACACCAACCCGTAAATATAAAGGATTTGAATGGTTTCCATTTGTGAAATGAGTATGTTGACTGACTCAGTTGGAGTCACCATGTTACAGAATGGATTATAGAAAAACTGATGAAAGTATGGCTTCTGGCTACAGGATTATACACTCAACTTCCTACAGAATCAGAATCATTAGAAATACTTTATTCATCCCGGTTGAAATTGGGTTTGGTGACTGTTGTTCCATTTCAGAATGAAATAAAAAATAAATATTTATATAAAAATAAGATGTAAGAATATGCAGTTTAATAAATAGAAAAATAAAATAAAATAAAACATTTTGCACATTTATTTTCAACACTACCACTTCAGAATTCTGAGATTAAAGTCAAAACTCCCAAAAATATATATATTTTTGTCACATCCCAAAAAACTATTCTCATGTGGCCCGAATCCTCCTCCGTATTGTTGCAATTACTTTTTAAACAAATATTTTTTATATATTTCTGTTTCTCATAAACATTTCCTTTTAATTAAAAATATTAAATATTTTTTTCGAACAATATAGCAGTAAAAAGATATTTTTTTTGTTGTATATTTGCCTCTCTTTTTTGTACAACCTTATTCCTACTGTGTTTATGTATGCACCATTATACACCAAAGCAAGTTCCCTCTCTGTAAACCTACCTCACTAACGTGATTATGATTTAAACGTTTTTCAAGGTTAAATGTATGGAAAATTGTGCAAAACACAAACTAAAAGCTTTATTGCTACAGAACTGACCAACAAAAATGAGAAATCTCAATTTATCATAGTTAAGAGGTTGTATATTACCTTAAAATAAAGGATTAGTCTTTTTGAAATCACTGTGCTAAACGTTGAGAGGTGCAGTCACAGTGCAGCAAATGTTTGAGGCAGACAGGCACCCATGCATACATAATGATTGTGCAGCCATTGTAGATGTTTACCTGACTCTGCCTATCCTACATTTTCTAAACGGTGTCTCTCCTGGGGGTGGAGGGATGAGAGCAGCGCTGCGTCACGCATGTAAAAACTACAATTTCTGTTTTACCTGAGGGTGGGTGTGAATATTAACCACTGTTTTTCTGTCTTTATGTCGTTCCTGGTGTATTTTCTAGACATCAGAAAAGCTGCAGCTGTCCTTCAATAACACTAAAACAACCTCTGCATCCCATCATTTATTAAAGATTAGAGCTCAACACATGAAGTGATAAACTACGGTTTACACTGTCATTGCTGTGGCTTAAAGGACATAAAATGTGACTTTTACACAAGCAGTTTGGAGTGAGTTAAACAGAAGGCTAACACCGACCTAACATTATATATACTGTAAGAAAGTGATGTATCTTATTGATAATTGAGAGTTAGTCAAACAGGGCATCAAGCTCATACTCCATGTGTTATTTCATGTGTTTTGAGTTTAAGTTTCCGTTACGACACATTACGATACGATACAATACTGAACTATATAGAATAGGCTATGTTATGTTATGATATGATCTCATAAGGTATGATACAATACGTTGCAATCGTTACGATACAGAACGACATGACACGATATGACACTAGATAATACGATAAGGGTTGGGAGGGTTACTTTAAAAATGTAATCGATTACAATAACTAGTACATGTCAAAAAATGCAATCATTAACCTAATATAAGTTAAAAAATATAAAAGTAAGGAAACCTGATTACTAACTGTTTCTTTTGGATTACCACAATATCAAATGCAATGCAAATAAAAACAAGAGGAATTGTAAAACAATAGGATGTTTTTTTCTTTAGTGTATGTAACAATGCAACCTTGGAAAATTAAAAAATATATATGTATTTCTTATCACAAAATTATGTAACCACTACATTTTTTTACAAATGCCGTTTAAGCTTAATGCATTAATCAAAAGCACGGACTGTATTTTTGTTTAATAAAAATGAGTTGTGAACCGTGTGAACCTAGTGCATTGAAATGTATTTCAAATAAAGACGAATCAAGGTAGCCTAAATATAAACCATAAAGAAAATTCATTCTACCTATAAATATTTATTTCAAAATGTATTAACACTGTAATCCCGCTAGTCATATCATTTTTTTTTTTAAATGTAACAGTAATCTGATATCTTATTTTTTTATGTAATTGTAATCGATTACAGTTACCTATTGTTTGTGTTCTGATTACTTCATCTTGTTACATGTAATCCGTTTCTCCCCAAGCTGTATACGATACAATACTATACGATAAGATAAGACACAATACATGACGATACCATACGATACGTTCCGACACAGTGAGGACATTTTGCCGAACTTTGTACTGCAATTCCACAAAAGATCAAAATCAAACATACTACAAAGAACATATGAACAGATGTATACATTCTGTATATGCAGCAGTGGCGTAGCCACCATAGGGCCAGGGTGGGCCCAGGTCCACCCAGTTTACTCATTGGCCCACCCTGAGAAAGCTTCGGTGTAATTTTTAATTTTTTTATTTATACATTTTTAAATGTTATTATTTGTATTATTATTATAACAAAATGTATTCACCCATTGAGAATATCCAAGCCTTTAAAGTGAAATTCAAGTGAACAAATATCGAGTTGAATTAATGTTGTATGTGTTTTATCCTCTGAACCAAACTCATTTACGGTAAAAACTGGTTGTTGGTTCCGGCGCGCGCCATAGTAACGTGAGAGAGGCAGAGAGCTGCCTGCAGGGACGCGCTTTTCTGTCAAATGTGCAGACATTTCCCCAGCCCAGGAGCTGAAGGTGCATTTACGAGGGATGGATATGTAGACTGGAAGCACCTGCGTAACTCGTTGGAGAGACATAAAAAAGCGAGGACCACTGCAAGTCCATGAGCAGGTTTGAATGCTACAACCTATTGTAGCTGTTACCAAGTGCAATACAAGAGTTACATAACGATTGTAAATCAATTTGTGTTCTGTGAAACTGAAAAGGATATTACATTGTTTTTGTTACTTTCGTTGCAGTTGTAAATATGTCTTAAATGTAATTTAGGTTAACTTCCTGTGTTATTCAGATGCTTTTATTTTGAAGGCGAGTTTACGCTGTTGACAGGAAGTTGTTGTTGCTATGGAAACAACGTGACGGAGAAAAGGAGTGGAGATTAATCTACATATAAAGACGGATAAAGTAAAGGATAAAGTTTATGTTTAAGCTTAGCACTCCCCGGAGAGGCACACAGTTGGTATTTACTATAATATAAAAATGTGGGTTGTGTCCTAATTTGTTTGTATGCTGTTTTGTAGCTTTGCTGTCTGTTTACAGTTCACTTTTGGTAGTATGCTAAAGTGATTCTAATACGGATGGAGCCTAAATGTATTTGTTATTTTTGTGTCTTTATAGCTCTTACGTTGATATTGGAGATTTCAATGAATTCATATCATCAGTCAGGTCTTCCACCATTATTCGGAGGGAAATGCTACAACGATGCTTGGCAATGGGCATTATTATATATTATTATTATTATTATAGGCCAGGCCTACTTTAAAGTAATTTTTTCCCCTGGAAAAAGCTGGCCCACCCTATTTTATACAGGCCCGCCCTAAAGTACATTTCTGCCTACGCTACTGATATGCAGTACACAGATGACCTACTGACAGTAGCGACCGAATGAAGAGCAGTGGTTTCTCTTGGTTTTGGAACAAAGCTCTGATCTGCGTTTCTGATGCAGAGCAGTGAGCGTGACCACGTTTGGCAGAGGAAGAGTTAAATGATTCTGCATCTGTTCCATGCACCCCTGCAATCCCCACAGATCCTGCCTGCGCTCTCCTGCTTTTCCTTCCTCACCCCCCCTCCTCCTCCTCTCGTCCCCCTTCCTTCCTCCCCTCTCTTGGCCCCGAGCCCAGAGTGAGCTGGAAGGAGGAACAGATTTGTTTGGTCTTTTCTTCCTCCCTCCCAAAAACACTCAGACCATGTGTTTCTGGATTTTTTGTTCTCCAGATGTGAAGTGTTGATTTCCTTTGTAATTTCCTCTTATAAACTACATTATGAGGCGGTGTCTTTGTTTGTAAGGACTGTGAACTCATTGGCCTTTTCCACATGGCTGCAGATTATCGTGCCCTAACCACACATCCTTTACTTCAAATCTATCCTCCTCTCAGTCTCTCTTTCTTCTTCCTTTGAAAACATCAACGTCTTGTATTTCCCTGTTCTGCTCTGCATTAATACACTTCAAATGTAAAGTAACTGCTGGTTATTAATTATGCTTTAGTTCATTAGGAGATAATACATTGGATATAAAAGGGAGTTATTAATGACGTTAGTAAATCAGAGATTCAAATCATCAGATTAAATTAAGGTTTAATGCAATTTTTTTATTAAAAATACTTCAGGTTGTTTTAAAAGACTTAAAAAAGCTTCTTTTGTTAGTTTTCGATGTTTGATCCCTTAACATTTTCTATTTGTGTACAAATAGGGCCGGCCTGCTCTGATTGATCAAAATCTTTTGCATTTTGAAAGCTACATTTAACACTATTACATCATAAAGTGGACTTGCAGAGTTTTTACTAAACAAGGTGCTATGGTCCAACATTGTTTTCTGATTAATTTAATCACCTGTTACTCATATTATCCTTGATATTGTCAAAGCAGAAGATATATATCATAAATGTTGTATTTCGTACATTTCTACAGGTCTCTTTAGGTCTTAGGCCGGGCAGTTGTCTACATGTTGAAATTAAAAGATAACACATTTATAAACAAAATGAATGAAGATGAAGAAGAACAAGGGAAACAACGCTGAACAAATAAGTGAATTGACAGGACTACTATCTACACACACATGTAAAAAAATAGTTGTTAATATGCTTTGAAATTCCCATTAAAAGAACCAATTACCAACAACATAAATAAAATAGTAGAACAGCATATTTAATGATTGTATGAACTTTATGTACAGAGTTGTGATATAGATATTGCAAGAGTAAAATTAATTGTGTGCTAGAATAAACACTGTGTGGATTATAATTTTCAATAGTTACAGAAGGGTTTTAATGTACAGTAAATCAGCCTACAATGACAGTATATTATCTACATGTTTTGTGCTGTTATTGCATGTTATATCAAAGTGTATTATGTGTGAACAGTAAAATGATTCAGCGTACAGTATGTTGTAACATATCTTAGCAAAGCTGCACAAGGTGTAATGTTGAGTAGTGATGGTTTAAAGCAGGGGTGCCCACACTTTTTCAGCTTGGGAGCAACTTTTAAAATGACCAAGTCAAAGTGATCTACCTACAGGGTAGCCTGCCCAAAGTCATGTGGTGAGCAGTGGCGGCTGGTGGAAAATATTTTAGGTGGGGCTGTCAATTTTTTTTTTAGAAAAGACCCCTTAAATTATGACTTCTGGTGATGTTAGAGGGGGGGGGAGGACAATTTGAGGCTTAAAAATATGAGAAGACTGATCAATACCTCCATAACTTCAGTGTGGTTAGCTATGAATCTTCCAAAACTTCCAAACACCTTGTCCTGGA
Organism: Lindbergichthys nudifrons; assembly: GCA_943590975.1. NCBI lineage: Eukaryota > Metazoa > Chordata > Actinopteri > Perciformes > Nototheniidae > Lindbergichthys > Lindbergichthys nudifrons. Next base: position 121,010 of record CALSBW010029684.1, on the reverse strand, counting down.
CATAGTTTCTACAGCATAAACTGTGCAACTGTACAGTAGGCCCACACAAACTGCAGAACACCGGGGCTTTGGGAACACTGATTTAATTCCCATTTAACCTGTTAAGGGGCTTTTTTCCCCCCCGTTTTTTTTCTCACGAAACTGTGTCTCAGGGCTTCTTAAAATGTAATAAACTATTCATGTGTCCTACTCAGAGGAAACGCATCTAACTGATGATATGAACCATGTTTACCGAAACAAAACACAAGTCTCCCAAGAAGCGTCTAAATGAGCCCTGAGCGAAAAAATGCTAACGCACTCTAGGTATAAATCAATCGATATACTTATCGGATATGCACAAACAAGCTTATGCTAACAAGCTGAGATTCCACAGATTCTAGAAATATAAGTATCATCACTGAGCGATCAGATCTCGCGACAGGGGAAGCAAATACATCACACGACGTAGCTTTAGGTAGCAAAACACGGAGATATGCTCACCTTTTGCAGAATAACAATTCTGATCAAAAACGAGAAAAACGCAGCTGAAGGTTAATCCATAGGTCAATCCAATGTGTCTGTCACTTTGAAAAATGATTGATGATCCATAATTCCATTTTTATGTCAAAAACTGAGTTTTCATTAGCTGCTAATGGTAGCTTCCAGAGTGTATGACAGCTTCCTGTTTTGGAAGAGTCCAAACAACTCACAGACTGCACCGGGGGCTCACGTAGGAGCCCTATGACCATCAGATTTGACGACGCTGATTGGCTGAAATTATGTTTCGGCGGCATAGTTTAAAGATAGTAACAGTCTGCTGCACTTGCTGCACTCTTGTCTGGGCGCTGTGCATAGCGCCCAGACGAGAGGGAGTAATGATACACGGGCAAGGCCAGGCAGGAAACATGTGACTTATCAGTAACTTTAGACATCATAACACAATTTTAAACGAAATTTTATTGTAGATTATACATTTTACGCTTCAGATGAGGAGGTGAGGCCCCCCTTATACCCTTTCTTTAGTATAATTGTATAAATTGGAAGGCTAACTAGGTAATCAGCTCACCGGTGTAAAGAATCCTGATCCCACATACATGCTCGTAGCAGATGAAGCTTTCTGCTTTTTTGGACATTTACATTTTTCACCTACCGGGTGGATCTGTGGGATTTGAGTGATTTTGGCTGGAACTTTTACCTGGTTTATTCATTATATTTAAAAGTCTGAAAGTAGACACATGTAGCTGTGCTGTGGAAAACCTTTATTTTAAGTTGGTTAGGTCGCGTTTTGACATCACATGTAACATCAAATTAATGATATTCACGATAAAGACATGGAGGTTAGATCTCAGCAGGCTTATCTGTTTTTGTCAATAAAGGTGGATAATATGAAACAATTTGTAGTTCTCAAAGCTTAACAGTTGTCACTTCTATATTGTGTGGCACTTTTACTTAATAGGAGGGAATACTGAAGAGAATAGATGATAAAATGAACGCATAAAAATCAATGAATCTCAGCTTTATTTGTGTATTTCTTTCTTCTTTCTTTTTTAACCTTTATTTAACCAGATAAAAAAGCATGGAGATAAAATCTCATTTACAATGCTGACCTGGCCAAGAAGGCAGCAACGTTACCACAGACATATAAAATACAGAGAACACAAGTAAACAGAAGACGAAAAGCAGTCACTACATTGTGCACATTTGGGCCAGTAAGAAAGGTACTACTTATTACTGCAAGAGCAGCTGGTGGTGAGGACTTCAGACAACTTCAATTTAAAGCAGGCTATAGGGACAAGTGCCATCAGTTTGAGGCGTGATTGAAGGTCATTCCAAGACCAAGGACCATAATAAAAAAGACTCCTTTTTCCAGCCTCAGTCCGCACAGCAGGAACCTGGAACCGTATCCAGGCACTGGATCTGAGGTTGGAAGAGTCACAAACTGGGGCAAATCTGACACAGATGTAGAGTGGAAGCTTACCTAAAATGGCTTTATACATTAATAAAAACCAGTGCTGCATCCTACGCATAGTAAGTGAGGACCATCCAGTTAGGCTATACAGTGTGCAATGATGAGTCCTATAGGGTGCATTTGATATGTAACGCAGTGCAGCATGGTAAAGTGGGTCAAGTTTCGCCAAAACAGTGGGACAGGCAAATCTATAAATGGTATCACCGTAGTCCAGCTGGGACAGGAATAAGCCAGAGACCAACCTTTTACGGGAAGAAGTTGAAAAACAACATTTAAGTCTGTAAAGGAAGCCAAGAGTGAATTTCAATTTCTTAGTTAGAACTTCAATGTGGTGTTTAAAGTTCAGATTACTGTCCAACCAAAAACCCAGATATTTGTATGTATCAACAAACTCAACAGAGACGCCATCAAGGGTGTCAATGGAGAGGCAAGAGGACGCTGACTTGGGAGCAAAAAGCATTGCTTTGGTTTTCTTACCGTTCAATAGCAGCTTCGAATCAAGAAGCGCATGCTGCAGCGGGATAAAATCTGATTTTAAATTGGAAGCGGCCATATCCAGAGAAGGAGCACATGAGTACACAATAGTGTCATCAGCATACTGTACATATGATAGGTAGAAAATTGCATCTGATTACAAATATTGTTTACATATAATAAAAAGAGCAAGGGCCCCAAAATAGAGCCCTGTGGAACTCCCTTCTCCAAGGTGACAGGGTCAGAGACAGTACTACCCAACCTGACGCATTGAGTACGGTCGGTTAGATAACTCTGAAACCAGCAAATGGCATTGTGACCGAAACGAGACACCAACATAACATTAGACAGAATGTGCTGATCTACAGTGTCAAATGCTTTGGCTAGGTCAATAAACAATGCAACACAAAAATATTTCTTATCCAAAGCAGCCTTAATATCGTCTAAGACTTTCAGACACAGTACTGTGCTTTGATCTAAATCCAGATTGCATAGGGTTAAGGATGTTGTGCTAATTTAAAAAAAGCTTTTCATGCATCAAAACTAGAGACTTCTGCTGTTCCTGTGTATGCTGTATACAGTAAAGCACATATGTCAAACTCAAGGCCCGGGGGCCAAATCAGGCCCTTGGTGGATTTAATTTCGGCCCGCCAGTATTTTGCACGCACACCTTCACTCAATCCTGAGGATTTCCTCCGCTCAGAGCCTGACCCCAAACATTGATGAACTTGCACCCAAGATGAGATGCCAAGTATCTGGCTTGAACTAGCATCACCGAGCAGCAAACTGAGTTTAAATGGATGTTTCCTTCTGCACTTTCTTTCATGCGACAACAGGGCATGTTTGGTTTTTTTGTTGAGGGAAATTGTTTTTTTGAAGCTGTTGTTGGCCTGTGGAAAAATGTAATCATAAGAAATGACTCCGGAAAAGCTGCGTAGAGAGCCATAAGGAATTAAGGCAACTGATTATTTAATGTTTAATGTTGTTTTTATAGGCAATAATTTAAAGTGGACCTATCATGCTATATTTAAATGATATATTGTAGGGCC
>CALSBW010029684.1:105057-117139 GCA_943590975.1 Lindbergichthys nudifrons | reverse complement strand
TACGTTTCTGTTTTCAAAATACCAAACAGATCATGCATTTTAGCCATGCCTCATTTCGCTCTATGTGCTGTTTGCTGTCTACGGGGCTGATTCTGCTGACCACGCCCCCCTGCAGGAGAGGTGAGACGTGCTCTGATCAGCTGCTGGGCTGTCAGAAGAGGGGGAGAAAAAGAGATCTCCGTCCTCCGTGTTTTATTATGTAGAGTCGTTATTCATTTGTTTTAAAGCTCAATAAATAACTTAGAAGACCTTTGACCGGCACTTTTCTAATTTTGTCCGGAAGATTTAAACTTTAACGGACATCTTGACCGGCGAAAGAAACTGAAACTGAAACTCTGCCGCACGGTCCCCTCGTTCCTTGGAAGAGGCGGAGAGGTGGGTGTTTGTCATCTGCTGGTGGACTAACCGGAGAGAATTACAGTGCTTGCCTCGACGGGGAGGGATTGCATTGAATTAAAGCAGCAGGAGCAAACGCTTGCCTCGGGGAGGGAGAAAAAAAGCCACAGCGGAGAATAAACAGAAGGGTAACCATGGTAACTATGGGCGGGAAGTCTTCTTCGCTGCTTTTGTGGCAGACTTCAGCGCCACTTACAGGCCTGGCATATGTATTACAGCGTCTCTAGTGCTTTCGAGCGGCAATGGCCGGCCGTGGCCCAACCCCACATTCCCCTGATCGGTGGAGAGTTGGCCCAATAGCCGTAGCGCCACTTCTGTGACGTCATAGAAGTGTTCAAATCTGGATCAGTCTGTATCAGATCCGTTGCAGCCCCTTTTTTAGAGATTTGGGTATGGAGGAAAATAGAGAGGGTTGTGTTTTCTGACACTTGGTGAGTTTCCTGGAACACCGGGGACACATATTCATGTATAAAAGACGTACAAAAGTGCATTTTGCATGATAGGTCCCCTTTAAGCTTTGTTAGTTCCAGGTTTAATATGTGCAATAAGTTCATTTCAATAAGTTTTGCAATAAACATTGAACCAGTCCGGCCCTCGACTAGTACCGATTTATTTATTTTGGCCCACTATGTATTTGAGTTTGACACCCCTGCCGTAAAGCATGCTGCTAACATACTAACACTGCAGCTCTCACATTGACAGGCTAAAAATGTATGCACTGACTTTTTTTTTTAGAGAGCTGCAAGTATGTCGTACATGTCCTGTGTTATTTCAGTCTCAACCTTAGACTGTATGCACACTTAGGTTAAAGCAAAGCTTTCCACAAGTATTCACTATTTCTCTTATAATTAAGTGTAACACAAGAACTACTAATGGTTCTACAGTATTTAATTTCACATTCTGTTTGATCTAATAAAAATGTTTGTGTAAAATGTATTCTTATCCCTGCAACAACCTTAAACAATTTAATCGGTTGCACTAATTTATGTTATATTTTATGTTAAGTATATTGTATGTTGCATTGATGGACAAGCTTGACATTTTCATTTCCAAAACTACACTGCAGCTATTGTGCGAATAAATCCTCTGAATCCTCCAGCTGACCTCGAAAGACCTCCTGAGCGCAGATCTAAATTTACCATGAGGATACGCCCCTGTGCATGTCCCGCATGTGTCAAGAATACATCTAAAATAATGTAGAAGAGAATAAACCTGAGTATTATTCATGAGCAGATCAGACAAAGGTCATTTTTCAGAAATAGAGTTTCCCCAAAGACATGAAGGTAACAAAGGATGCTGGCTTGTCGTTCACACCGATAGACACAGCGTGCTGCTGCAGTTCCCCTCTGGCGGCCATGTTGGCTCTCAAGTCTGTTGCCATGGTAACTGATGCTGATCTGCTGAGTGCCGGGCACCTCGCCCTGGCACGGCCGTGGAGGACACTGTAACGTGTTTGCAACAGAAGAAGCACAATGAGATTGGGTGACATCTGCTGTCTCTGTGAAATCCTCCACACTGACTATTTGGTTTAAGCTTTAAAAAAATGATTATAAATAAACTCAACAGCTGTCCAAATACAATAACATGAACAGTCACAGTCATATGTTTTTTGTATTGATGCTCTTGATGACGACATGTCTATCAGTTCACAGTGCTTTTATAAATCCTTTGTCCTATATGATGGAATAGGTGTAAAGACCTACAAGGCCAGATTTTATTTCACTGTTAAGACAACACAGGTATGATAAATCAAACTGATGTGTTGTGCTCCAGATGTTCAACCAGAGGTCCCTGATGTGGAACATTTTGGGTGTACTGTAAAAGTTAAAAGTAGCAGCATAGTAACAGCAGAGGGCATTGTGCTACAATAGTAGAGGACCTTTCTGTGATCAGTTTATATCACTTCATCTCAAACAGTCAATGAGTCTTAACACAAAGAAGAGAAGTAAGACAAATAAAATATGTAATCTCTCACACATTTTCATTTCCTCCTAAGAATGAGCGTTAGAGATGAAGTAAGAAATCAAAACCAACATTTCTTTAATGCTCCATCTCTTGGTCTTTTGTTGTAAAGGTGAAATAATACATAATGTAGCTACTACTACATTGTAATTATCTTGTGTTTTATTTATTTTAAGTGTGTTGCTTTAATGTAGTTTTATTTTTTTTACCCTGTGAAGTGTCCTAAAAAACACTGTAAATAACATGTATTGTTATTATTAGGACGGCGAAGACCCTATTGTAATCGAGCGACAACCCTGCAAAACACACAAAAACATGGGGAAATGACGGGCGAAAGCACAGAAACACACATCACAACATGGGGGACACACATGCGCACACACACGTGCGAATTGTGTGACGTGGTGGCAGTCACAATACTTTTCCCCACACGGCGTAGTAGTTATGCGGCGCCCATTTTCACGTTCGCTCGATGCTAGGCGATCCCTCGCCATGGAACACGATGATGTCTTGATTCCAACTGACATACTCAGAACGCCGCCAAACATCACATGATGGTTAACACTGCGGCCCTGAACAGCTCTCAAAAGCCGTTGCCATGACAACGCATCCCTCGGCATTAAACACGATATTGATATAACTCCTATGAAAATGGTCATAAACTGGTCAAACTTCACATGTGTGTTAACAGTCCAGCCCTTAAGACATATACGTTTAATTTTTTTGATTTCCTCAAATGTCGTTGCCATGGAAACACAATGCTCACCGTGAAACACGATTTTCTCATAACTCCAGTGAACATGCTCCAAACGGCCCAAAACTTCACTTGATGCAGCCCTCAAGACATCTAAGCCTATTATGGGGTGTCATCAAATGCTGTTGCCATTGCGACATATCACTCGCCATCAAACACGATGTTTATGTTACTGCTGTACCTCCCATGTAGGCCTACATTGTCCCATCGGCCTGAAACATCCCACGTTTGCTAACGGCCGAGTCCGGAAACCATCTGCGTGACGTCGACGACAACAGCCAAACAGCACAGAGCGTCGAAGATCCGATCGTCCCCCAAACTTCACATATATATTACTGATCCATGCCTCAACAGCTCTACATCAAATCTGAGGTCTCATCATATGCCGTTTCCATGGAAACGCATCCCTTGCCATAAAACACAATATTGTCGTAACTCCACGGAAAATGATCCCAATAGCCACAGACTTCAGATAATGGTTAATGGTCCGCCCCTCAACATGTCTTTGTGCCACTTGGGATGCATTTACATGTCAATTTTGAGATTTTGCCAAATGCTGTTGCCATGGCAACCCAATGCTCGCCATGAAACACAATTTTCTCATATGCTCCAAACCGCCCAAAAATGCACAGGTTTGGTAAGGATGCAGCCCTTAAGGCATCTAAGCCTATTATGGGGTGTCATCAAATGCCGTTGCCATGGCGACAGATCACTCACGATCAAACACGTTGTTTATGTTACTGTTGTAACTCCTATAGACATTGTTCGATCGGCCCGAAACTTCCCACGTTTGCCACCGGCCGAGTCCGGAAAACATCTACGTAACGTGTCGACGTGCGGACAACAGCGGACAACAGCGGACCTGCGCGGAGCGTCGAAGACCCGCTCATCACTGCTCGCAGCTTTAATTATTTTTGTTAATATTATTTGTATTATTATTTCCAATTGTTTTCTATTGATCTATATTGTTTTACTAATTTGGCTGCAAAATATACCAAGTTTTTTCCTCATTTTTTTTAAAACTTTTGTTAGAAGAGTTGTACTGTAGTAGAAGTGGAAACGAGTAAGGAGCAATGAACCCAGAGATTGGAGAGAGGAGAAGCAAGAATGCACGAACAAACACACACCCAAACACCAGACACACACACACACAAACACACACACACAATGCACAGTCAGCTGTTACAGTGAGTGTGTGATGAGGGAGTGGAGGAGCAGAGGCCTCCAGATACACAGGATACTCCTCTTGCTCCTTATCTCTGTCTGCCATGTGTTTGTGTGTGTGTGTGTACTTATAAATGAATGTGCCAGCTGAAGTAAGTATCGGCATATATGTCTGTGTTAACTAGCCAACTGATTGTGTGTGGGTGTCTGTGGTATGTAAATATGTGCGTGTGTAAATGTGTATTTGTGTAAGAGATCCCTAAACTATGACATAAATATGTGTGTATTTTAAACCTTGTCAGGGTGTGTTAGCAAGTGTGTGCTTCTATCTCAGCAAATACTGAACATATCAAACACAGGCAACTGAGAAACCTTCATATGTACTGTATGCTGCTGCATCTTTTGTGTACACTGCAAGGCATTGGCCATACTTTGGTTACTGTCACAGTCTATGCCATCAAGGCTAACAATATAAGAAGCAAACTATGAGACAAATATTACAATAATTTTCCTTTCTGAAAAATCTACTTCCATACCGCTGACCATTACTAACAACGACAGCAAACAACTTGTTCACTGTGAGCTTACCGAAGATTTCCTCTTAGGAGGTTGTGTTGAACACATTATGGGTAGGTGTTTGTAATTACCATGCTAAACAAGAGCCATTTAAAAGGCAAATGTCTCTTGAATTGGCCCCATTATGCCTTTGTTTCCCTTTCTTGTAGTGTGTTATATTGGCGAAAATCCCCCCGTTCCCTCCCCACCAATCATCATGATAAACAGTGAATGTGTGAAAGTCACTTTTTTGCCACACTATATAATAAAACGTTTAGCTAGAAACTAGCTAACATTTTTTCCAACTGCTAGCGTAAGCTTTAGCCTACACTCTTAATTTTCATTGTTACAGTCTACATCAGGGATGGGCAAATGGCGGCCCGGGGGCCCACCTCCTCTTTTCGCGGCCCTGAGATTAATTTATAAACAACGCAATTAATTAACATGTTTACTTGTAGTACTGATACCGTCCACTAGACTCCTAGTTACGTCGCGAGCTACGTACATGATTTCAAATACCGCGAAATAATCTGTGACGCGTTTGTGTGTATTGTGTTTGTTTCCCGGGGAAACACTCACAAGAAACACCGGCTGTTGTTATGCCTGCTGTGACGTTAAGTTGCCGCTTGTAAATATGCCTTTACAAGCTTAAAAGTTGTATTTATCATCTGAATTTGGCGAAACAAGTTTAATATTCTAAAGACTTTGTTTATTTGAAATCAGATGAAAACAAACTGTCACGGACCCTGCCTTGTTATCTATGATTACTATACGCTTTTCATTCATAATTTCAGCGGGAGGGAGCGGCGCTGAGGAACAGCAGAGTGCGGGTTGACAGGTGTCTGTGTTGACATTCCCCTTATTGTGCAATAAGGGGAATGCAGAGACAGGCTACAAGTGTCTTAGGTTCAAGTTAGACAACTAATGTCTGGGTAGTGTTCATGACTTCATGTTTATGTCATCTTAATGGTTCATCTCAATGCACACACATTTTCCGAGCTTTCCAATAGTTTAAAATAGTTTTATTCCACTGTTAAATAACCTGTTCAATACAAACATGCCACTTGTCAAAATGAAATAACATTTCTGTGAACTGATATTTGTTTAGTGAGCTTATTAGAGGATGTTCCCTGAAAGATTGTAAAATGTCAATGAAGATGTCAGACTTAGTATATTTGTTAATAATTACATACAACACATGGAATTTGTGTGTGTGTGTGTTTCAAGTGAATCTGCGGCCCCCTGGTGGCCAGTACATCAATTATGTGGCCCCCACCACCATCAAAGTTGCCCATCCCTAGTCTACATGGTATCATGTCTCATCATAATCATATATTATATTGTTGTCTTAGTACTTGCACTCTGTGCAATACAATTGAATCTTATCTAATCTAATATTATCATCCTCGCTGAAGCAAGAGGAAATTCCTTTAAAAAAAAAAAAGTTTTAATGGATTTAAATCAATCAATTTTTTTATTTCAAGTAGAAAGTGAGTGCTCCGTTTCTTCAAACAATGCTCTCAATTGAGTGTAAAGCGCCAAATTGAAAAAAATTATGCACCACTAATAATGTTATATTTTGACAATAATTAATACATGGACCAGCATTAAATCATACATTACACTTAAAGGTGGGGTAGGTAAGTTTGAGAAACCGGCTCGAGATACACTTTTTGTTATATTCCATGGAATGCTCTTAACATCCCGATAGCAATGAATATCTGAAGTGCTTTGACAAAAAATCCATAACAAAATGTCATCTGTGGAAGCCGTAGTACTGTAAAAAAGCACGACCAATCATTTTAGCCGGCCCGGCTAAAATAACTGGAGTGACGAGCGGTTAGGTTCATGGCTGGTGAGGCACTGACTCTTTCAGAGTCAGATTTACAAATATTATATTTTGACCTTAATCGAAATATTCGGTTATTTTCAAAAGCTTTTTTAGTCTGATGCTTCGATTCATTTTAAACAGACCGCTCAACAAAAGGATACCCAAAATCTAAATATTGGATTGTTCTTTCTTAGTAAGATCCCATGTTCATTACAATTGTGGTCTTACCTTGACTTGAAGATGAAGTCCATGCTATCCTTCTGAACAACAATCTCCATTACTTTTTTGTAAAAGTCCTCCTTATCTCCCTCTAGTTTCAAAACAAAAGTCTAGTTTGTTGTTTGCGTCTACCATCTCTGCGTAGAATAACAGTAGCAACAAGAACCTGTGGGCTCACGTGCGCCCCCTTCAGTGCGGCAGAGGTTATGGCTGCCTCTCCTGGTGCTTTCTCATTGCCGTTGTATGATGAGACCAGCGGGCCTAAATATCATATATACGGGAAATAAGTTATTTAGAGACTATGGATGGCGAGGATAAATGTAATAAAGGGATCTACAAACATTACATTGGTGACCTACAGTGAGATGGTAACAGGCATGCGCTTAGGGCCCGCTTTCCTGCCAGTTTCTGTGGGGTGACGCATTCTGAGGTGAGGCAGAGCTCATCTGTGCCTCAGCTCACCCCACAGTAAGCAAATGAGCCTGGCTTGAGCATGCTCACAAAATAAGTGCCCGCGCTCCAGCCAGTTACTGTGGGTTTACGTGAGGCAGAGCTCGTCCCTGCTTCACTCCTCATCGCTCCCATGTAGTTGTAGCGGAGCTCTGCCAATTTGCTGATTTTGACTATAAAAAGCGATTGGAATCATACAGAAATCACACTTACAACACAGATCAGTGGAGACATTTTATTATTATTACTATTTAGTTTTTCTTTAGTTGTTTTTCTGTTACATTGGAGTATGACAGGTGGGGCTCTGCCTCCCCTGCCTCCCCTGACTGCACGTCGCTGCCACCTGCCTGTCAGCCTTCCATCTGTGCACAAACTTATCTCGTGCCCTCATTGGTCATGTGCGCGTTCGTGTGTGTTGGAGGAGGGGCTCTGTAAGGAAGTGGCAGATTTGTTCCGGCTGTCGATTTTCTAATTCTAGCGCACTCGAGCTGGTTTCTCCAAAATTACCTACCCCACCTTTAATGGCAAATATATCATTTTGGTCTGGAGCTTTTTGATGGGTTTGGGTCTTCAATACTATATACAATTTTATTTGCGACAAAAGCAAGCATCGCGTTTTGCGACAATTGCGAATGACACTCTCATGATAAACCCTGGTGTCGAGTCAAGTGCATAAAGAAAAATTACATTTGATTTCCTACAATAACTTGACAGACCTGCAGCTCTTGGAAATCACTGCCTGAATTCTGAGAAACAAAGGCTGTTAGGAACAGATTCATATTTTCAGTTTTGAATTAAGATTTTCATATACTGTAAATATTTAAACGAGGAAACAAACAGGCATTCAAATAAAAACTTGATTTCGTTATGAATTGGATATTATTCAGAAGAAATCCTTGAAATAAACCACTGGCTCCATTAACTTTGCAGCAAATTACTTAAACGTTTGCTAAGACTTTGAGATACTCTGCTGATTACCACATAAACATCAGACAACAAACCAAACAAAATGACATAACACAGAACTCATTATGGGACGACTAAGTTAATGTGTCCCCCATGAACCTTAAACTGGTGTCAATGTCCCCACATCACAGCTTCTCTCATGGGGCAAATTTCACAAAAACGTTAAGGTTAGAGGCGAGGTTCAATTACTTCAGTCAGTGTATACAGTCTTACGAGATTTTCACACGGTAGTTTGAGAAAGCTTCTGGACGGAGATGCATAGTTTAAGTTCTGATGGCGCTGTGATGTGTGGTGATAATGACAGAAAAACATCCAAAAACAAAAATAATGTGACAGTAAAGAGGACTCCATCATTCGAATAACACACAAAGGAGTGATTCATAGCTGCAAATGGGAGCGTGTTTATTACTTTGTGGTTTGACAAACAGATCAAATGTATGGTAAAGGGGGTTACAACATTTCATTTAGTGATTGTAATGATATGTTAAATTTGTTTATTTGTCCTGGTGGAAAATACAAATGTGACGCAAAGAAATGTTTAGTCTTAGCATAATAAAGTATTATCATAAAGTATCGTTCTAGTAAAATTGTTGCTATTCTGAAGAGATGTACAGTATGATAAAAACATCTTCTTGGTGAGAAATACTCAAAACATAGTATTTGTAGAAAATGCTTCAGGCTAATCTCGTCAACGTTTTCTTGGTTTCTTGGAGTCCCTTTAAAAAAACATATAGAGATAATTAACAAGCTGTAAATAGACCCTGATGCTGTATGTTCTTCCTCTAATCTGACCTTTCTCCATGCTTTAAAGGTCCCATGTCATGGCCATTTCCACTGATCATAATTCCATTGTTGAGGTATACTAAAATAGATTTATACTGTGCTTTTTTCCAAACTCACATTGGTTTCGCATACAGCATCTCTGTAAAGTCTGTGTATTCAGCAGTATTCACTCTCTCCACTAAACGGCTCGTTGGAGCTCTTGCCCCCCCCTCCCTGTGAGCCCAGTGTGCTCCGATTGGTCAGCTCGGCCACTCTGTTCTGATTAGTCAACCACCAGAGAGGCTCCGCCCATGTCTAACAGTGCTTTTTTCGGCTCGCTCTCAGCGGAACATCAGTCTTATAATGGCCTCGGTACAGCCGTATATTTTATATGCTAACTAACCAAACTGTACCTACAACTGTTGTTATAGAAGAGTAAGTTATTTTTACCTGTAATAAACTACTACTGTTTGATGAGAAATCAAATCATGGTTTGCTATATATGAATGATATGTTATAGGTGCAAATAATTCAGGGAAGAAAGGATACTAAGTATTTCCAACCAACTTTATTTTTAGAAATGTACAAACATGAACATGCGTAAATATACATATATACACTGTATATCATCCATTCCCCACCTTATAGGCGTTTTCGGCATCTTGCCTATCGCAGCTTTGTAAGCGGCTGCCGGGGCTTTTTAGGACGAGGCATCAGAGTGGTCATCCCGTGTGTGTGTTGTCCGCCAGACACGCCAGGAGTTTCCTGATCTGGCTGGACGAAATCAAATGCAAATCACAAAATATTAGAGAAACTTAGTTGTTTTAGATTCGTTAGTAGTAGTTGTGGTAGGAGTGTGTATCTATCTAATCTATCTATCTAATCAACACAGTTAGCTTGCCAGGTAATATGCTAACCTACGTTTGCTAGTTGTTCAGTGTAATATGCCAATCTACTATGAACAACAGCTAGTCTAGGCTAGCAAGAACATGTTTACAATTGCAATCTTATACGGGTAGTCTGCTACGTTCGGTCATTCATTGTAGCTGGCATGAAAACAATGTTTTCCCTAGCATGTCTAGCTCTAGGTAGCCTTGTTGTTTAGCTATGTAGCATACATGCTATGAACAGTAGCTCAGTAGCATACACGCCAGGAACGCCAACTATAATGTACTGACCGTATGGTAAATCACCCGGAGTATACTGTCTATGAGTATTTCGTGTGTGAATGCAGACATTCTCCAGCTATGAGATACATGTAAGGCCATCTGCTAACATTGGAGTTGATATATGGAAACGCTAGCAACTTAGTTAGCCCAGTTAGCATTGCTCGCACACACACAGACACACACACTGCTGGAGGAGCAGACAGGCTTGGCAATAGAAACTCATCCTGAGCACACACAAACACTCACAGCCGAAGTAAAAACAATAAGTGTGGCTTGATATTGAGTAAGAAAAAGGTTTATAACGCTGTGAGCATGGGTCTGCGGAGAGCATTTCAACGTAATAGTCCGAAAAACGTTTACCCATTTAAACGTCGTGGTAGATACTTTGTTTGTTTTAAACATCGTAAATACACAAACAACAATGAATAATTACAGGTTGTGTACCCTAACTCCCGCTGGTCCAAACAAAGTAGGAACAGCATCGTTCTTCAGTGCCCTACGCTTTATATATCCGGCATGAATCCTGAAAGGTTTTGGGAAGCTTTGTTTTGTGAAAGGCTGGCAGAGGGTGCGGCCATAGCTCTGGGCGTGGCTACTGGCCATTCCTACGTCACGATACCCAGGAAGTAAACAATGGAAAATGAGAAATCTCCAACGAGGCGTTTTGGGGAGGTATTTTCTGTGTAAAGCTGGCTACACACCAACCCGATTTTGGGAGTCAGAGGCCGTCAGAGGCAGTCGGGCATTCGCGGCGCCCTACTCAGGTTGGTGTGTCCCACACCGTCGTCTCTTTACGGCACCTTTTCACACCTCCCGCGGCCGATTCAACATGTTGAATCGGCCGCGGGAGGTCAGAGAAAGTCGGCCCAAGCAATCACTCTGATTGGCTGTTCACACTACCGCTGCCTGCTGGTAAGGACAGTTATTGCCACTCGTCGACTGAAGTATTTGCGGTGTGTTCGTAGGTGGGCGGCGTAGCCGACGAAGGCGACGTAGCTGGCGTAAAAGTCGGGACGCCTTCGGTACGCGTTCTTTGGTCTCAGGTGGGTGTGTAGCGGCCTTTAGAGTTTTACTCGCTACAGGGTGTACTTTGAGGGTTTGTGACTCTGCAGACTGTTTACATGCATAACAATCTTCATAACACACAAGGGGACGGGTAATAACCGGAAAAGCATGACATGGGACCTTTAATGTTCAACAAGCTCTTTATTTTTCTCATACTGGCTCTGTTGTGTCCCGCCCACATTAAATATGATGGAGTGCTAGCCAATAGAAGCTCGAGTGTTACGTAGTGATGTCATTATGCTACGGAAGTAAACCAAGGAGTCCAATCGAGTCGTTTCAGGTGTTAAGGATTTTAGACTGTGAACAGCCTGTATAATACACTACAGGAAAGGGAAAACCCGAAAAAAGTACAATAGGGCATTTTTAAAGATTGACAACATTAATCTTTTAAATCACATATTTTCACATGTATTCAACTCCTTTGGTTCACAGTGAACCTCTCCACCCACACATAAACGTTATATGTTTATGCACACCTTCCTTTCTTATAGTAATATGATTTGAAGGTTTACACTCTCCGGTGCATTGCTAAGAAAAAGTCTCCAAACATACGGATGGTGTGATGAGTATAGGTTCAGTATGCAATGTTTATTTTCACAAAGGCACGACCATCCGTCAGGACATAAAGCAGCGGGTCAGTGATGTATGTGGTCTGAGCCGCAGCCAAGTTCTGTAGTTTAAAGACAAACACGATATACTCTAAGAGAGGAGAGGGGGAGGGGAGCAGGAGAGAGGAGAAGGAGAGGGGAGCAGGAGAGAGGAGAGGGGGAGGGGAGCAGGAGAGAGGAG
>CALSBW010029684.1:85783-99087 GCA_943590975.1 Lindbergichthys nudifrons | reverse complement strand
ACACACACACACACACACACACACACACACACACACACACACACACATTCAAATGAGTTGCATGACATCATCTAATATCTTGTGAACACACACGTACAGATTATCCTGCCCCATGCTTGGTGACCTCCAGGTCTTGAACCCTCTGGAGTAATGATGAACTGAGAGAAGAATCCTCAGCAGGATGACATCCACTCCTGTAGCCCCACATGAGATCTTCTTACATTTTTATAAGACTGGATTTTAAGTGTTTATTTTTGGCAGAAGAAGGTTTCATGAAGCTGTTCAATTGCTAACAAATAATAAGTGTCAATAAGGGAAGTAGTCCAGCAGCACAGATGTAATGGCAGCTCTGTACTGAGACAGCAGATTAACAGCAGACACGTTTTCAATTATTTCTAGGAACATACCTACTGTAGAGGCCATGTCCTTCCAAACCAACGACAGAACAACCTGTACATAACTATACTATTTGTGTCTTTATGACTGCAAACCAAACAAGACCGTGAGAAAAACAAAAAAACAGCCAGTTAGCTTAGCTTAGTGAAAAGATTTGAAACAGGGTGAAACAGATAGGTCTAGCTAGTTTATTAGAATCTTGTATAGTTTGTTTAATCTGTGCAAACACTGAAGAGTAAATACAGTGACATGTGGTTTTATTTGGTGTTATGTCCAGGATAACGTAATGTGCCATTGCAAGAGGTGCTGCTTGATGTATTTTTTTACATTAAAAAAGAGCAACGCTAGCTGTTTAAGCTAACCTAGCCTGTTTCTGGCTGTTGCCTCATATAAAGCGTAAAGACATACAAGAGGTATCAAACTTCTCACCTAACACTCAGCAAAAAGAAAATGAGCTTATTTCCCAACATGGCTAACTATTTGTTAAGTGACGAAAGGTTAGAAAACAAACAAATAAAAAAGCAAGAAAACTATCAATAATTCCTTCAAGAGTAGGAGTGATTTCTTTTTCAAATGTGGATATCAGATTTTGGAAAGCAACATTTCTGTCAGGGTTGGGGAAAAATAGGACCCAAATGCAGTAAGAGGACAAAAAAAGGTCAAGTAACAAAAGGCGAGCTTTATTAAAAAGCTGAAAACAGGAAAAACAAGAAACTACTTCACATAAACAAAACCGGGGAGCACGACAAGAACAAACTTAAAAGCAGCCAGGAACATGGACAAAAACGGGCAGGTAACATGGACAAGCATAGACGATCAGGGAACAAGGACATGAAGAGACGACGAACAGATAAGGAGCACAGGGGAAGACAAGACTAAGGTTGTGGTCGAATAGTCCATTTAGCTTAGGAACCTTCCTAACGGAGTGAAATGACCCGGAAGTCCCTCAGTGGCAGCCATGATAAGTGCCGTTCCAATTCTCTAGATGAAAGGAGGTTTCAAACTTCCTTTATAACCTCCTTTAGCTTAGGAACCACTGGACCTCCCTAACCGAAAGGAGAGGAGAAAATGCTGCCCCACAATGCCTTGCGGCCGCGGCATTTGCCGTCACACAACAGTGTGTGATGAACGAGAAATGATATCATGAAAGTTACGGTGCTTATTAAGCATTTCAAAACGTATGTGGTAAGTTGCCAAAATGCTTTGTTTTGAACGTTCATCAGTATTATAATCAAAAAGAGAAATATGAACGTTAGTTTTTACTGAAATGATCAAATAAAGTCAACATTTCACAGTCTTTACTGAGCTGTGTGGGGTTTGTTCAACTTCTAAAAGATGTTTGAATGGTGATATACACAGTGATAGATGTTAAGGACTAACGTTTATAATAAATACATTTGTATTGCTTTTAAGATCTTTTCATACACTCATACATATTGGGATCATTTGTATTAATGTGGACCGGAGGGAGAGGGTGATGAGCATAAGTTTCACTTTCCTTTTTTATTTCAATTCCAGCTTTGGTCATGAAGAATATGTTTCTCTGTTGTCCCCGTTCATAAAGCATAAAGCAACAGCATCAGAGCACGGTGCAGAGTCTCTAGATGAGTTTACAGTAGTCCCTCGTTCTTATTAAACATCCATGTTGTAGTCCGCTGTATAGAAAACTGTAGTTTCCATAGTTTCCCCACCGCAGCAGACGCACATTTATGACCTCCGCTGGCGCATCATAAACACGTCGGATAGTGAGAGTGCAGTCGATTCTCTAAAGTACCGCAGTCTCTTCTCCTAAGTCCTTTTGAATTCTCCTATCCACTATCCCTTAACCCCGTGACGTTTCACTCAGAGGTCAAGGGATAGACGATAGAGTTAGAACTTAGGAGCTGATTTTTTGACTATTCGACCGCAACCTAAATACACAGAAGGGTAATCACAGGACAGCTAACCAATCAGAGCAGACTGGGCTCTGGTTTCAGACAGAGGGTGAAAAGAGGTGCTGCAGTACACAAAATACAAATATGAACCTGAAAACGTTAGCTACAATTCTTAAATGCTCCTCTTACTGTAAATTGACGTCTTACTATTAACAGTCTGGTAATGTCATATATCATATATATTAATATGATTTTTTATTGCACAAGTACTTTATCTTTTGTGTTTCTGCTGATAATATACTTTAACATATGTGTTTTTACGTTATGGTATTAAGTAAGATATGTGAGCACTGCCTCTGCCACTTATATTCTCTGTCTCACTTCAGAATTAAACCCCTAAATCGTTCTTAAATGTGTATTTTATTTGACCTATTGTCCCCACGCAGAGAGAGAAAATATTGGTTTAACAGAACCATCATATGGGCCTGACAGCTCACTCAGTAAATCACAGACCTCCGGGGGTCCAGTCTAATAACTGGAACTCAGCCCCATCAGTCTGCCTCTTTATTCTGTTGAATAAACTACAGCGCAGGGGAATCATTCACCAACTACTCTTACTTTTGTTTTGGAAATATAAATAAACCTCCTAAATAGAGGTTTTCTTGTCCAGCTGTTGCAGCTGTTGCAGACATTTTAACTTCTTTGTGTTGGTATGTATTTTCAAATGTGACTGTTATACTTGATTGTTACTCTTTTTGAAATGTGAATAGTTAAACTGCCATGAGTAGTTTCCATAAAGCTCAAAAGACCATTTGACTTTACTTTTTAAGCTGGAAATGGTTGCCTCTTTTCTAACCAGAAAGCTGTGTTCTCGCATTCTTAAATGCAATATCTCACAGTAGAGAGAATACAGCGTTTAGGCACTTTTGCATTGGCTTCACTTATCAGGACCAGAGGTTACCGCTTGAATAAAGCAAAGTTTGAAACACTGAAACGCACACACACTCACATGCACAGAGACATGTACTACTAGGATAACTGGCTAGGACTCACACAGATGCCAGAGAGTCACACGTCAGTCCACACTTTAAGGTCAAACTCTGTT
Organism: Lindbergichthys nudifrons; assembly: GCA_943590975.1. NCBI lineage: Eukaryota > Metazoa > Chordata > Actinopteri > Perciformes > Nototheniidae > Lindbergichthys > Lindbergichthys nudifrons. The sequence continues at coordinate 95,712 of CALSBW010029684.1, read as the reverse complement.
GAGTTCATCCAGGCTCCACATGGATCTACAGGCCCCACGAGTCCAGTCTGACACAACACACTGCTCTCTGCTTTCAACACAAGCAACTGATCAACAGGGTCAAAGGTCAAACCCATGTTCTTATCCATGACAGGTCAGCAGTCTGTTTAAACCGATACAATCAAATGTTGTGTTGATATAGCTAGTTTCTTATTTCTACATAGCAGACACAGAGCATTACTTTGGAGTTGTGTTTGGGTCCACTTGATGAATGTAAGTCCAATTTAATTCTCTCTTTTAGCTCTGCTTTTGGTCTCCACCATCTACTGAGGGTAATATCTGTCTCTTTAGCTGCTAAATGCTCCACATTGTTCCCTAGTTAGTGTGCTTTTCTATGTATTATTCTATCTATAGATTCAACAGAGACACCATAGTAATGTTTTAACATTATCAATAGTATTATTATAATACAAATACAGATTACAGTCGCTTTGAGTTCACTGTCAGAAGACTCAGAGCTCCGACCCTCAGGATGGCTAAATGCACATTATGCTGAACTCTGTGCTAATTGTTATTAACACATAGCAGAATAAGAAACCTTAAGGTAGCAGCTTCTCGTGTTTCACCACCACAGACAGTTTAATCAGTTCAAGCTTTGAATTATTACAAACTTTGCCGATCATATCTGCTAATTCTTAAACATTCATTCGACCATTAAAATGGAACTTGTCAGTTGTCTGGTTTGTGTAGTCTGCGCAATTGCAAGTTGTCTAAATGTGTATGTGGTTCCAGAATAATAACATCTGATAATAAGTAGTTGAATTTTACACATTGACTTTTACAGGAGCTTGAAATAAGGATTCTGGATAACTTTTTCATTTATTTGAGTGCCAAGACGAAGCAGATCTAAATGGTTTTGCAGCTTAGCATCTGGTTTTTGCTATACCTCCTGTAAAGGGAAAGGACCTGGAAAAGATTAAAAAAAAACATATATTTTCTCAAGCTTCACACAAGAAGATAAAGTGCAATTGACCTTTCTCAGGTTAAATGAATAACAAGTGCTGTGGTTTTGGACATATTTTCTTTGCTGAGTTGTTGCTGAGTTGGGACGCCCCCCTACAAGTGTCATTTGTCTGAGTAAAATGCTCCGGGCCTCAGGAGGCAGAAAGAGAATTTCCATTTCACACTTGGCTGAAACTCCAGATTGGCTTAGCTCACCCAACAGAGACCTTTCAATGGCCTACATTATGCCAAGTAGATGCAATCATGCAAGAGGAAAAACAGTATGTAGCTACACATTTATACTTTAAGCATTTGGCCGAGTCAGACTGAATTATACAAAATGAAAAAACAAGAATAAATCATCATATTCTTATTCCAAGTGGCCTGATAACAAGAACAAGTTGCAAAATGCTAAAACATTTCAGAGCAATTCAGGAACCCCTCAATCCTGGCAGTATTGCAGTTTTCAAACGAGATGATGTTCCTGCTGAGCTACAGTGTTATTTCACATGCTGTGCCACATATATGCATTCTCCCTTTTCAGGTATCAGGTTCCACCGATGCATAGCAAAATATGTTGGCCGTTGGACAGAAATGCATAAATTAAAGCAAAATTATTCAGACGCAAGGGTTAAAGGAAGTTGAAACGGAAAGGTTGAGGGACATTAGGACTTTAGGTCTGAATATGAAGTATAGAATTCCCAAATGTTCTATTGATAATCACTGCCATGTGCGGAATATATGTGTGCATGTGCTTTGACTCTAATGCTAGCAGTATTCTTCTTGTCTGCATACTTTGTGTTCAAACGACAAATTAAAAAGTAGATCAACTAGATGGCAAATAATGAGAACATCTTTCCTGTGTAAGACCGTGCATCTGTAGTCCTTAAGAATGGAGACGTGTGCTGTTTCTGTTGGAGGTCAGATGTAATTATCATTTCATGGTGTTTGGCAATGTGTAGGGATTACATTTGTTCTCTTTAAGGGATTGTCTAGAATCTCAACTGTTTTACAGAGTGGTGCATGAATGAGTCCTAAACCCCGAAATTAGTTTTTACCAAATCCGGTTCCCTTATCATGAAGTCAACGTTTTTTCTTTCGTGTGTTTGGTCAGACGCCTGATATAAGATCTGTGCTTATCACAAGCCTAACAGATTTTCACGTTATATTCTATGACATCAAAAACATCATTAAATACATCACTCATGATTGTTAAACCTTATTGTGTTTTATAAAAGGCTAATAAGTGACTAAATGAGTGAGACAACTAAACATCATCACGCCAAGCCACCTTTAGCTTAGCGGTGCTGAGGTGAACACATGCGACTGTGATGTTGTTTTTATAGCTGAACTTTAGCTTTGAACTTCTAGTTACGCTTCAGAAAGCATGAAAATGGTGTTAATATGTGAAGATTATCCCGCTGTACAAAACTTCTGAATATTATTAAAGTGTGTTTGAACCCTTGCTATGCTTACTCCGTGGAGGCCTACTAAATACGTCGTCACTGCACCACACTATACAAAATATTTGTTAGCAGGATCTTTGTGTAACTTGCAGGTTTCATGCAGTGCAGTGGTGTGTTTGTATCTTAGAGTGAAATCTGTTCTTTGCTACACTGAACCCACTGGCCTCTTTCCCTCACTGGGTATCAAATAAAACACACACTCTCTCACACACACACCCACACACAAACAGCTTCATGCTGTGATCTTTATTGTTTTTATGACCTGAGAATTTCATAACATTTTGAAAGAAAAAGACTAGTTGTGAAGTATGATGTTGCAGGTGGATGGACACGTGAGAAGTGAACAGATGAAGTATGATGTTGCAGGTGGATGGACACGTGAGAAGTGAACAGATGAAGTATGATGTTGCAGGTGGATGGACACGTGAGAAGTGAACAGATGAAGTATGATGTTGCAGGTGGATGGACACGTGAGAAGTGAACGGATGAAGTCTGAATACAGGATTAACAGCCTCTTGCTTTGTTTCATCTTTTGCCTTTTTCTGACACATTCAATGCAGTTTAAACTAAAACACATTTAGTCAGGTTTTACTGGTGAAATTTGTTCTATTTCTGTCCACACCAAAAACCTAGTTCTTCTGTTTGTTCCAAAGAAACCAGAAATAAACTGCACAACTTCCACATTTTGAAAACTATTGGAAAACAGTTAGGGTAAATCTGTTTCAGATCTCAGAAGATCACCATATCCTTATAACTCTCCCACACACCCCCTGTCGGAAACGCCTCGATCGGACTCCTTTGTTTACTTTTATAACATAGTAACATCACTGTGTAACACTCGCATTTCTATTGGCTAACACTCCAACACATTGTACGTGATAGGCTAAGGGGCGGGACATCTTTAAGCAGTTGACCAATCACAACAGAGCCGGCCAGCTAACCAATCAGAGCAGACTGGGCTCTGGTTTTAGACAGAGGGTGAAAAGAGGTGCTGCAGCACAGGCAGTATGAGAAAAATAAAGCATGTAAACATGACATAGTATTGCACAAAATGCAAATATATACATGCAAATGAGCAGTTGTCTCTTAAGAAAAGTTAACTTTAATGCCATATTTCTACATGTAAAAAAACATCGCCGCACACATTATTATATTTTTTAACAGAACGGAATGTACTTCACATGGGTTTCCATCCCTGTGTAGGTAAAAGCTGTGTCTCAGAGGGGAATTACTGTAAGAAACATGTCTAACGGCTGTAAGGACAGACTAAACAGAAGCACAAATCACAGACGCTAGATTCATCCTGCTGTTTCAGGCGGGACAAATCAAACGATAAATAAAGGACTTTACCACACAAAGTTCAATAGCACATTACGGTATGGACAGGTACAAAGGGATTAAGTGTATCATTCTAATGAAATTAATGAACATATCTTGCAAAAACTGGTAAACTCATGAAATCCTATAAGTAACTTTCTGGCAGTAGTTTAGCGTTGTGTAAATTCTGAACTGCAGTAACAGCTGTAGGACCCTCCGGTACCATAAAAACCTGCAAAGTGCATCCTTCCTTATCTTCTGCAGAACTCATCAGACTGTGGCCCCGGGGCACATTTAATTACAGAAGCGGCTGCTTGTGCATAATACTTAATCATTAGTCCAATAACATCAGCCTGAGATTGAAAAACATGTCGGGCTCACTTTACCTGCGTTCTTTTAACAAACTAATGAGCCTATACAGTAGCTTTTTATTTATAGCTGTGTTTTTTTTCTTGTGGTCTACTTGAACTGTGGTGTCAGTTCTATCAATCAAGACAGTTAGTATATAATAATTAATATTGGAGCAGTAGCCATCATATTTGTTTTTACTTTAAACACTTTGAGATGACAGTTGAGATGTCCATTTCAAGGAATCTTCTCATCATGAAGTGAGAAATACAATTCCTCCATCCTCGCATACCTCTCTCAAATCCATGTAGGAGGAAACTAAAATGTGACTTAACTTGTGGGCTTATTAACTTTAACTGACATTTTTTTTTTTTAAATCTGCATCCTCTGCATTCTAGAAGATGCTTATTGGAGCAACTTTCAACATGCTTGGATCATTTTAACATTTTATACATGCATGTTTTAGCTGCAACTGTAAAACTAAAGGACTAGGACTGAGATTATTTGTGTTGATAATTATAATCTCCATCATATTGAGTTCACTCTGGCTAATGCAATAGACACTGGGATATATTTTATTCATTACTGTATAATGCAACTCACTTTACTTTTGATTTGAAAAAAAGTGTGAATTAATGAATTGATGGAAAGATGTACAAAGGGCCACAACTAGCCAAAAATCACCTGTGTGACAAATTAAGGCTGTCAGCAAAACGGAATCAAGAGGAAAAACAAAATACATGTTATGCGCATGATCAGGCGAAAAAGGGCTGAATCACTAAAGTTGTGTTGCACAAACCTGACCTGTGTGTGAGGAGTTAAGGGCAGGTGCATATAGAGAGTGGCTGATTAAAAATAATGAGGTACATGTGTGCAGATCAGGTGACTGATGATGGCAAGAAAAGCTGAGAGCTACTGCAAAATGATTGAATTGGAACAACGTGACATATCAACTACCGCATCTAAAAATATGAGCCTGTTGTTGGCCTCTGTGTACAACAACTAAAAAACAACCATTCTTGGAGCGTAACAGATAACATATAATGGGATAACATCATCAGGAAACAAAGAAAAGGTAACTGTAACTGATGATAATCTAAACGCCTAATTCAACTACCTTGATCCTAAGAAAAATAAAAGATTAACTTTGCAGGTTTTGACGATTTTTCAGTTCCTGGTGGAGTGGCTTTTTATCCAGCTTCCCTCTGAAAATGAACAGCTCCTTCAGATTTCATATCAAACTGCCACAGCTCGTACTCCTGGTTGATTAGATTCATTACAAAATAAAAAGACCTACAAGTCAAATAAGACAGCTAAAAACGTTGCTTTTTATCCCTTCAAATAAAGCACACACCAGTATTTTCCCCATTTAAAAAAAAGTTCTTTAATTGGCATTCTAATTTAACACATTGGCAAATTCAAAATGTGTCTATTAAACCACACATACACATACACACACACACAGTGAGGAAAAGTTGCAGAGCAGCGATTGGAGGAAAGTGTGTGCGTATATGTGTGTGTTCAGCATTTTTCGTTCGTTGCTAATTCAGAGGCTCAGTGTTAGCATTGTGGGTTTTCTTTTGAAAAAAAAAAAAAAATGATCAGTTCGATGAGTTTCTTCCCGTTACATGGATATAAAACATTCATAGTTTATTATGTACCGGGGCACGCCTCTGAATTAGCAACGAGCGAAAAATGCTAACAGATTACTGCACCAAAAATCACTCACAAAACCTTATTATTTATCTTTTCTCCACATCCATGACATTGATTCACATCGTGAGGTGACACAGAATCGATGGGTACCCTCATTATCACTGAATTATACGAAATCGCGAAGTTATAAGCAAAAACAGACATCAAAACATTTGGCGCTAGATAGCTAAAAATGCTAACATTTTTACCTTGGCTCTGTAGTCTCTCCAAAGTGGTCTTCAATGGCATTAAAATGATAAAAACGCTGCTGAAGTTAATCCATAGGTTAATCCAATGTGTCTGTGTCCCTTTGAAATGATTTCTGATAATCCATGAGCATTGAGACTGCTTTTCCGTTTCTAGATGTCAGAGCTAGAGATAGTTTCACTCTAATGCAAAATTACATGCACAAAGCCCCCACCTTTTTGTTTCACAATGAGTGTGTGTGGGGGACTCCCCCTTCGATTATATTGGCTCTAATGGTCAGAAAGAGGTGTCAACCATCAAGATCGACAAAGGGGGGCCAGAGATATTGAAAACAAAACATTTCCACCCAAATCACCTCAGAGGTGGAGTGTTTTTGGTTAAATCTCTCTAAAAAGGTCACATTTCACTTGTTTTGCATCAATCTTGATACAGGGTACTTATCATATGTTGTACTTTGGATTCCTAAAGCTTTTAGTCTACTAACCCATCATCCAAGGGTAGTTTTCACTATAAGTAAAAAATAATTTTTGGACGGACACTATAATTTACAGTTTTTTACTATGTAAAATCTGAATTTTCTTTAAAATAAAAAACATCTATATTGTTCTGACTTTTCTACATCCAACTCACAGGTTTATCATTACTTTGAGAATAAAGATTATTAATTTAACCCTTTTAGAAGGGAAGATATGGTCATTTGTTCTGGGAATGTCATTTTCGAGCCTGAGACCTGAAAAACAGGCTCAGGGCTTAACAGGTTAAACAGTGTCTCAGGCTTTGGCTATAGGGCGGCTCAAAGTATTTTGTCCGGCCGTTGTGAAGACTGCTTTGTTTATTGTCCTTGTTTTTGTTTTAAATAAAGCATTTTCAATCGAGACATGCCAAACATGTGACGTCATATGGCACGTTGCATCTGCGCACAGGGAGACCCCGGGGCAGCATTGCATTAAAAGCATTATGCTCTTTATATATTGTCTTTATTATGCTTTAAACAGTGTCTCGGGCTTTGGCTATAGGGCGGTGTAGGTACCATATCTGCACGGCCTACCAGATCAGCACGGGGTCCGTTACGCTTACTAATGACATCATGCATTGGCTGTACGGCAACCCAAGAGGACATTTTACACGGCCAAATTCCGCAAAGAATATTAAAAAATAACAATTGACAGGGAATGTATGTTCGTGGAACTGTGTCAGGAAAGTGAAGTGTTAATTAAGTAATGTTATTGAAGAACTGAAATGCATAAAATTGAAAGTTAATATGTATCATATCCCTCCGAAATATGGTCGTAGACTTTACTGATGATTTAGAATGTATTGAAACTCCAGACTCAACGTAAGAGCTTGTGCCTCTTCGGGGGGTGCTAACATTTAAACATAAACTTTATTCTTTACTTTCTCCGTCTTTATGATATCAGATACCGTCATGTTGTTTCCATAGCAACAACAACTTCCTGTCAACAGCTCCTGTTTCACCTGCTTAATACAGTTATCATCACTGCTACTGTGGTCACATCGGGGACCCGTAACATTTACAATAGTTGAGATGTGAAGGGGGTTATGTTTTTTTGTCTGTGTTCTGGGTTCCTGCAGTTTTTTGAACAGACAGTACACACGTTCAGAGGATGAACATTATTATTCCACTTTTTTTTACTCTCACTTTTTTTAAAACCATTTTTCTTTTTGTATTTTCTTTTTGTATTACTTTTAATATAGTATATTTTCAAATTGGTTAATATTGTCTGCTTATCTGTATTATTGTGTTGCACTGTTGGAGAAGCCTGTGACATAAGATTTTCAACTACATAATTACTCTGTAGCTATGTTAGTTTGACAATAAAGAACCTTGAACCTTGAACCTTGAGTTCTTATAGCCTTCAAGGAACGTGTGCTTGAGGGTCTTGTTTTGCCTCTCCACACCATTGTTGGTGTAGATGGCTACCTTGAGGGATTCCGTCTTGTAGACATTCACCCATCTCTGAAGAGAAAGACATGACATTGTTGAAAATAACTTTGTTGAGAATGACTTTGGAATCTATAAGAAATAATATTTTGAAACATTTAGCTGTCATCCAATGGATGCAAAAACAATACATGCTATCTCAATGCCCTCTTCCACATTGCAAGTGTTTTAAGTATGAGGTATGTCACATTATTTCAAACCTCCATCCATGCTTTCATATCTTACCATTGAACACTTCCTCCAGGGCGCAGATTTCTGCCTCACAGAAGTCCACCATGAAGTGGGAGGGCTTCCAATCAGGATTCCAATCCTTGAACACCTGAAGTGCCTCTTTAATATCTGACTGTGTGACAAACACCCCCACAATAACATAGTTCACATTTGTCCTCACACACAAAAACAAAAGCGGAACAGAATATCGGCATGTGCGATATGTTGCATCAAGCAGACACATCTGCTGTCCGTACAACAGGAGAAGCCGCTGTTGTCAGGAGGTCTGCAAGCAGAACAGCAACTTGGTCACAGAGCCATCATCCTGCTCTTCACTGGGCCTGTATACAATCTGTATATCCTGCTGTGTCCATGTGTCCACCAAGCTCTGACATGTTGTGAAACATGTTCCCATAATATAAACAGAGATACTCAAGCAATATGATCAACGTTAATGCATGCATGTTTGTATATTAGTTTGCTTCCATGTCCTAACAATGCAGTCAATACCCATACTACTAAAATAGTTCTGCTTACCTGCAGATTAACTTGGTCAATATTTGACCGCCTTGTGCTGGCCTTTGTCCTCTGGATGATGTTCCATATGTCCTTGTCCATATTGCTGTCTGTTTACCTCCACTTCGCTTTCTATTTCCCAACTGAGTCTGATCTAAATCCAATATGGCCGCTGTGTGCAACATAAATAAAACTTGCCTTGTCCAGAGGGTAGAATCTCCTCCTGGTAGGAGGAGGAGGAGGATCCACACCCTTAAACAGTTCACTAATTACAAATGTCCTAATGTGCCTTCTGATCTCTCCAATCTTTCTCGCTCCTGCCAATCTATGAATAATTCCACCGTTGGATCAACAGGCTCTCGGACATCAGCTGCCTATAATGGAAAAAAACTGTTGGCAATACCTATTCTCATTGATTAGAACAGTCTAGGTTTCTTTAATATAACAAAAAAACAAATAAACCTATATAACTAATAAATTAGTAAATAAATTAACTAATTAAATAATCAAAACTTCAGTGAGGCAGCCATGCTAAATCTAAATCTAAAGGATTATATTTGTAATATCTTCTCTTGTGAAGGCAAAGGACAGACGGAAGTTTAAGTCGAGGCAGAGTGGACTCGGTAATTTCAAGTTTTAAATGCTCTTAAAATAAATATTATTTAAAAAATTGTTTTTATGACAAATGTATTTCACTGACCTGTCCCAAAACTGGGTGGTTTTGATGCTCTTCAATTTTGGGAAAGTATGCTGCGAAGAGCTCTACTGTCTTTACTTTGCTCTGGTCGTCTTTAAGTGCCTGTTTCAGTTGTTGGGATGCCTCCCGCTTCCCTTTGTCATTGTTGACAGATATCTACAAATACAGAAACATGTGTGTTTGTGTAAAGACATTAAATACATGATCATTAGGAAAGGAAATATAAAGTTAAAGTGCCTACTTTATATTCAGGGAACTTCATCAAATGCACAACATTGATCGTCGCTGGGCAATCCATTTTCTTGGTGTTTTGCACCAGACATCGCCTTCCTGGGAACCCAGTGTGGTCCTTTCGGTGGCCTTTTTGCTAAATAGAACAATTACAAAAGAGAAATAAAATAACTTGTATTTTCAAGTAAAACATCAGTCTCACATTAGAAAAGCTGTCATTCCTTCTCTCTCTCTCTCCCACACAAACACAAACACACACACACACACACACACACACACACACACACACACACACACA
>CALSBW010029684.1:0-50694 GCA_943590975.1 Lindbergichthys nudifrons | reverse complement strand
ACACTTAAGACATACAACTGCAACGAAAGTAACAAACACAATGCAATATCATTTTCAATGTCAAAGAACACAAATTGGGTTCACAGGTGTTGTTTTGTGTGGTAGAGGGTCGCTGTCATTGATGCGTTTTGCACCCTGGGCCGTTGTTTTGATATTCCGCTGAAGTATACGCTGTGACATAACTCTTTTATTTAATTTTTTTCGAGGGAAGGGGTGGGGGTCAGAGGGCCTAGGTATCAAGCTCACGGCTCGCCACTGTCACTCACACACACTTACAGAAACAAAAGACTGGGGTGGCCGTACACACACACATCACACACAATTCTGTTGAACCTCTAAATGAGTCACAGTTAAGTGATTTCAATCAGTGTTTAATTTGAACTCTTAAAACCACAGAAAAATAAAGCAGGATGTTTTCTTTGTATTATCTCCTGTCCTGTCTTGTTTTACTTCCTGTCGATGGGTTTTGCCGCCTGTTTGCTTGTCTGATTCTTTTCACCCTGCCGCCCCTTACATTTTTGCTTCCCCTCCACAGCTGTGTATTGTCTTGGTGATTAGTACTGTGTCTGTGTGTATATATGCCTGTCTTCCCTAGCGTTCTCTGTCGGTTTGTCATCAATGTTTCCCTGATGTGTGCTGTTATTTCATACCTGCCTGATTCCCCGTGCTCCTACGGTGGCAGACTGGCGCAAACAATCTTGGGGATTATAAAGTTGGCCAACTGTCACTGTTCGCAAAGTTAGTCCGTTTCATAATAATTTGCAGTCTGATTTAACACTTGATTATATTTCACATCATTAATTCAAATCTGTAAAGTAACTAAAGGTATTAAAAAATGTAGTGGAGTAAAAGTACAAAGTAGCATTAAATGGAAAGTATCTCAAATGTGTACTTAAGTACAGTACTTAAGTACATGTTGCTTCCCACCTCAGATCACTTTTTGGCGTCCCTGTTTCCGTTGTGTTTTGAGCTTCTTTTTTATTTGAGCGTTCTGTTTATGCAGCGCTTTTAGTAAACGCTGCGCATGTTTCGTCAAGTTGGTGAAGATGTTTCTTCATTGCATGTGTTTTGACACTTGTGTTTTTATATTTGCATCGTTTTTCTAAGTGCAGCGTGTTTCTCCTAATTGAAGTGTTTTGGGCTGTTGGCCACTGTATGTTCCGGCCCTTTGCCCTCTTGCCCTCTGTCTGTACTTATTCAGCTTTTCTTTCTTTTCGTTTGTTTTGTTTTACCTTGCCTGGTCCCCCTGTTTTTGTGTCAAAGTGTTTTTGTTATCTACTTTATTTAATTAAAAGCTGGCTTTTTAAGTTTTTAAGTTGTTGATTAAGCGCGTCAATGCTCTGACAACCTCCCAAATAAGTGTTTAGAATGCTCCCAACATATCAATTTATAGACACTTTACACAAATTACTTACGACTACTGCAGATAACATTTATGATACATTCAGATAGCTCAAGGGTTGGTATAACTCAGCTGATGCGAACCATAAAAGTTTGAAACAGGAACTGTGACTAAAAGGAATCATAGATTTCACATGTACAGTCTTTACACATGCTGTCACGATTAACAAAAAAGGGAAAGGCCGTAAAAATGTTCAGGTATGGAAAAACGTCAAACTTTGGAAAAAAAGTTTGGAGAATGGGTCATGAGACAAGCTTTAAATATTAAAAAGCAGTGATTGTTGCTGATTTATTGTCATCATATGGATGAAATGTGTTGGATGTGTGTATAATGTACCTTTTATATTTATATTGGGTGTGCTTGTGTGTGTTTGCTCCTGCAGTCCGTTCGACAGCTCAGAGAAGATGAGGCCGCTATCCGTCAGCAGGCAGTCGGTGTCCAGCAGGAAGAGCTCTGTCTACAGCTGGACGGCACCGAGCACCCCCTCCTTCACAGAGAAATACTTTATAGTGAGTTATACACACTCCAACACACATTAGCGATAAACACTATACATGCCTTTCCCTGTAATTTAAGATAAAACCAGGACTAATTCACATTTTTGACATCCAGGAAATAATAAATCACAGATTTATAACAGATTCATGCCTGCTTTTCTTTAACACCACTAAAATGCACATGCAGTTGTAGAAAATGCACCTAGATTAAATCTATCTTTTCCCATATCCTCAACTGCAAAGGACTTAATTCGTATGACCACATAATATATTGCAAATATTGCATTTAGCTGTTAAAATTACTACATGTTCCTGTCAGTTACAGCCAGTGGCTTTAAAGTCTAAAGTGTGATTTTTAAATCGATATATTCTCCTCTCTCCTCTGCAGTCGATGATGCGTGAGCTGCAGGATCCAGAAGGTTCCCTCCCCTCTCTGGTGTCTAAAAGTCGACACAACAGAGGGGGGGTGTCTCTGCTCAGCTATCTGTCCCACCCCTCCCACACCGGCACGCCAAACCACAGCCAGCAGAGCCCCTACAGGTGTGAAGCGTTACAGGAAAACACAAAGAGGCTAAACAGTAGATACAGAGGACACACTGGTAAAGTGGGGTTTGTCCCACTTCTCCGATTGTTTTATTTGAATGATTTTACCTTCAACATAAAGGAGTGAAAATCACTTAGCAGTACTTTACAAAAATATGACAAAAATTACACATGTGACCCCTCAGATTCCCTTCATTAAGGGTTCTTCTCTTCTAGGTTGGGGACCATTGCTTTAAAGCAGGGGTGTCAAACTCAATTTCATTGCGGGCCACATTATCATTATGGTTGCACTCAACGGGCCGGTTGTAACTTTAAGACTATATAAATATAAATATAAAAATATATAATAAATATAAATATAAAAATATATAATAAATATAAAATAATGTATTATATTACATTATTGACTCTGCATTGGATTATTATCAGTTCTGTTAATAACTTCATAAATAACTATGTCTGAAAGCAGAAGTCTAGGGCAGGGGTTCCCAACCCCCGGTGTTACTGCCGGGCCGCGAAACAGCCTCTCGTGCGCACGAGCATGTTACCGGTGCGCCAAGTAGGAAGAGGAGCGCACAGGAGACAACCGTTTGATTGCAGACTGTTATGTTTATGTGGGGAAATGGTGGTGCATACATTATTTGAGATATATTTCAAACTCGGACTTCATTTTAAGGACATGATTGTCTTTTGTTATTATTGTACTGTAGTAAAGTGTTTTTATTACATGTACAGCACTTTGGCTCGACCAAACATCGTTTTTAAATGTGCTATATAAATAAAACTTGATTTGATTTGATTTGATGTCGGCCAGGGGTGTAGAGCTATTTGTTTAAGCACCGGATTGGCAAAACAGGAGAGTAAACCAGTCTGCCTTGATCTATGAATTCATGTCCGGGACTCTCACGGTATCTGCTGCCCGCAGCTGTTTTATACCAGCGGGTAAAGAGCTGTGCCTTTTTACGCACCGCCTTCAGAACAGCTTAAGAGTGACTGCAGGCTGCTACGTGTTAACCACACACACCTCTACACACATCTCTACACACATCGAACTACCCGATTACTCCCCCTTTTATTAGTTTCTATGAAGGAGATGTCCAGTCAGTCACCAAGGCGCATGATGTGTGTGTGTATGTGCTCTGCTCAGCTCAGCTCTGTGTGTTCGGTGTGTTTGTGTCTGTCCGACACCGGCATTTATTTTCAAATGTTTATGAACAGTAATTTACACACATATGGCTAACTCCATATATGCGGCTGTTCCCAAAATAAATTAGTTTAATCTTAATCTCGATGTAGTGCTAAATGCTGTCGGAGTGCACCGGAACGAACAACACTATCATAATATCTTCTGAAAACAAATGCCAGTGTTCATAATGCGGCTTCTCCTCGTTTTCCCAGCATTCACTGGATTATCCGTAAATCATACAAACAAAACCAAAACGTTGATTTATCTGTTTTCCCGTTTTGGTTTAAAAACTGAATAACGTCGGTTTTTTGGTTTTCCGAAAAACCAAAAAACAACACCGGTTCTTTTTTAAACTTTGTTAATATGCTTTGGATGCATATTGTTCCAGTATTTGTTCAGGCTGTTACATACAATTAGCCTCTGTTGCTACCTGCTGGTGGTGAGGAAATATTAAAATCAGTTCAAATTGACAACCGGTCCGCGATTGTTTTTTAATGTATCTGCCGGTCCTTGGCACAATAAAGGTTGGGAACCCCTGGTCTAGGGCACATCATTGAAAGCAAATATTCAACAATTACACCAATTGTAGTGTATATTATATTCTTTGCAAGCTCTTGCGGGCCACATAAAATTAGGTCGCGGGCCGGATTTGGCCCACAGGCCTTGAGTTTGACACCCCTGCTTTAAAGGTACATTTTTGGGGAAAATCTGGATTTTTACCCAGTCAGATTAAAGTCAGATTCAAAAGATATGGTTCCTGTATTTGTCCAATAAAGTGATTCAAATGTAATTCACACATCTATTTTAGAAACATTCTGATTATAAAATGCATTGATGTATGTGTTATTTGAATGCTTTTCATGAAAATCAATTCATCCACAGTCGCATGCGGGCTCACAGCTACCCATCCAGCTACAGTCAGGGCACCAGTCTGGGGGGAAGCCAGACTCAGCTGTCCTTCGAGGAGGAAGAGTCCCTGGAGATCTCTACAGAGGAGGGGGAGACGAGGGAGGAGAAGGATGAAGAGGAGGAGTGGGAAAGTGTGTTGGATACTTCCTCCATTCCGGCGCAGAGTAAAGCAGGGTCCCTGCTGGCTCTGCAGAGGTGAGGATGAACTCAAGAGATTTAAGTGCTGCCTAAAAAGAAGCATTGTTTCGATGTCGTAAACAAATAAATATAAATGATTTATTTCTTGTTATTAAAATGTGCTAGCCTTTTTATTTAATATGCTTACTGTACCCTACTTAATTTGCCTGTCTAATCCACTGTCTGTTTAATTTCCATGCTGTGGGACGAATACAGGATTTCTGATTCAGATTCTCATGAATGCCAACATGGTAAAACCTCCTTTAATAAGACGCTAACATATAAAGTTGTTTCTGTTCCACAGGTCCAGCACTCCTGACATCCTCAGGAAGAACACAGCTGGAGAAGCAGACCCAGAGAAACACGGTGCAGCGCTGGGACAGGACACTGTCAGCGCTCAGGTAAAATACACCTTCTGGCTCCACTGGAGTCATTAAAAACATCTCAAGATCATCATTTGGGAAGCACTGATCAACATTTGAAAATATTCAGTTATTGCAGCCCTTATTTGTTGTATTTATGCAGTATAGTAAAAGCAGAAAGGCAAAACTGTATGTGTTTATATCTATATTGCAAGTAATATCGTTATCCCAATAGCCAACAATGATATCATCTTTTTCTTACTGAAGTTATTGTTCACCCCTATTGCTAAGGGGACCCATTGTGACAACTTTCACTGAACTGCATTTCTTATGGCTAAGAAAATGCCACCTCTCCAAAATCTAATAATCTTTAAAAATAATTTTCAGGTATTTCTATTACTCCTCGCCTCATTTTAAACTTTCCCTGAATATATATTCCAGGACTCCTCGCAGTGTCAGTCATATTCTGCCCCTGCATCACCGACATCCCCTTCTCAACCCCCGGTCAGACCTCCTTCCTCCCCCCTGGCTGCTGCTCCATCCCCTGGGGGGTTGGGGGGAAGCGGCGCCCAGCGGAGGGCCCAGGCTGTCAGGCTTGGAGCCCTGTTCACAGAGCTGGAGCAGACGTTACAGAACCAGAGCGGCTCTGAGAAGGAGCTGAGGGCCCTGGACCACCAGATACTGCACCTGGCTACCATCCTGAAGGTGTGTATGTATACCAAGCCTCCAGAAGGTGAGCTGAGTGATTACGCAAATAGTGGCCAAACGATGATACTTCAACTTTGGCCCCTACACACCAGGCCGATATCGGCCGTCTTGCGTTGTCTGGCGAAAACGGGTTCCTTGTCGCCCAAAGTCAATTTGGTGTGTCCCGAACCCTCGGCCGTGACACGCCTTATTTGGCCTTTCACGGTCGATAGCTTGTGTCACGTGTCGGACACAAGCTATCGGGCCAAGAAACCACTCTGATCAGCTGTTCAGCTAGCAAATGAGAAGCGAAACGGAAGTGAGGGACGTAAACAAACGATTTGTTTGTTTATATCAGTCTGTTCTTCTTCTCTGTCTTCCGGTTGTTGCCTATTTTGAATGACGAATACACACTACCGCCGCCTGCTGGTAAGGAGAGTTATTGCCACTCACGCATGCGCAGTTCGTACGTGCTCGGCTGAAGTCTTTGCGGTGATTTCCAGTGCGACACACGGCCAAGATGCAGGAGAACTCGTCGATGGAACTGTCGGTGTCGGGTGTCGGCGAGTTCTCTGGTGACTGCCTGGTGTGTCAGGGCCTTTATTCGTGTGATGTCATTTGGGCCAAAGATAAATGTACTCATTGACTTTCATTGGGAAAGAGAGGTCTGTTATTCAGCGGATCATTTTTTTATTCTAATCTTGATTAGCTTAATCAACTTCACAGTACACTTGAATAGCTCTCAGGTCTTAAAAGTTGTTAAATGTGCTAAAAGCCAAATCCAGAGGTTTTTTCCCTCCATTCATTTGAGCCGAGCAAATTTGAGGCGGGGCTTAAAGGCAAATGCATGTTCGCGTTTTCCCAATGATGCAGAAGATTTGGCCCTCTTTTTTTACTCGAGAGTCAGGAGAATTTGGTTTCATGTACCACTGAGTAACTTTAACATCCTAAATCTCCTGAATCATGATTTACATACACACACCTGGATGTGATCTTTATCTGCATGGATGTGGCATGTGCTCACCCACAGAACGACCTCTCGCTGCTGAGAAGCTCTTCCACAGAGGAGACTCTGGCTGTGGAGGAAGTCCTGGAAAGCTTTGACTTCCTGTCAAATGACTTTAATGCGGATGATGACACTTCCTGTTTGGGTAGCCTAAGACTAAAAGACAGTGGGTGAGTTTAAACAGACAAAAGATAATCATCAATGACACTGATATGAGATGTGAAACAACTCATCTAATGTTTTCTCTTCATCCATCAGCATCAGTTCTTTGCAGCAGAGCACTGCAAAGAGTCTTGGCTTCCAATCAACTTCAGAGGAAGAGTTGGTCGTCACCCCTCTGACTTCTGGGAATTGGGGTCTAGACCAGGCTCTTGAGAGTCACCTGGATATTTGTTGTATCCTGCTCCAGGTATAGTGTTTTAATGAGCTATGTCCACATTAGAGTTATCCTAATAATTAGGCACAACGCAAATGAACCCACATTGTTTCTATCTAAACCCAACCCAGAACCACCGCAAAATGTTTTGGACCAAGCCCAATTAACAACAAAAATGTCTACTAATATGGGGCCCAAAGTAAACAGAAACTTCACAAACATAGCACATTAATAAAGAAAAGACAAAATACAGGAAGAGGACCTTGGCACATTTGTACTCGGTCATAAGTGATATATGAGAGGAATTATTTGTAGTTGATCTATATATAGCTTTTTAGGAAGTTGCTGCATGCTATGAATACCTTTTTATAAAGTATTAGAAGCGTGGTAGTGGTGACTTGATCTACGACATGCAGTTTCTCGTAACAAATGTTTCTTCAAAGCTGTATCACAGGCTTTGGTTGGAGGTTAATCCAGTTCAAACAGAGGGAATTTGATGAAATTAAAGGCTAGATTGTAATGGCAGAGAATCAAAGCTTAGTCCACATTAATAATGTTTTTGGATCAGTGGTTAACATATTTTTCTGTCGAAATGTTAACAAATCCTCATAATGTTTCCTCAGATGATAACAACCACCGACTTCGGCCCATCTCGGAGGGAGCTGCTGGAGGAAATGTCTCTGCAAGCTGAAGTCCTGGACAGGATCAGCTGTCTGCTGCTGGAGAAGAACGAAAGCCTCTGTGCTCGAGACAGTGAGTTTAGAGCAGAGCACTCTTAGTGCATAAATAGGCCAACAAATATGTATACTCTGATTATAACATAGTCAACAAAACACTTTTGTGGAAAAAATGACATCATAAATGAATCTATTTTGGATTTACATCCTCCCCTCTCTTCTTCTTCAGTCCTGCCTAAGACGCAGAGAACGAGGGCCGTGCTGTTGTTCTGGGAGGAGTGTGTGACTGACAGCAGCTCTCCTTTCTGCTGCCTCTCCGACACATTCTCCAGGACGTTAAAGAAACGTTACACACACAAGGTGAAGGCCAAGCAGCCCGGACAGTCAGAGAAAGGTACAGTACGGCAGTACATACACACTTATTTGATCTCTTTTACATATTGTTGATTTTTTTATACTTATTTTGTGATAATTCATTTACGTTTTTTAAGTACGTTCTTATTCAGGATGTTATGCCTTCTACTACTGTATAGTTCACTTAATTTCCCATAATGAAATCTTTATAAACTACATCTGTATCTGCATACAAATCTGTGGGCAACAGGAAAAGGGTTTGGTATCAGTTGCGTTGATTTTCAGGACTCTGGGTGCACCATGACTGAATCCTTCCTTCAAATCATTACATTTCACCTATATAGACAGTCTATGGTTCAAACAAATTGGGGGTTACCATCTAGAACCAGCCTTTGGTTTCAAAAGTGTTCTGGTTTACAATTGCAGTCTGAGTATTAATAATAATAATAATAATAATAGCTTGGATTTATATAGCGCCTTTCATGAGACCCAAGGTCGCTTTACAAAGAAGAACAGGAGTAGGAACAAACATAACAAAACAAAAGGCAGTCAGACAGAGAAAACAACAAATAGATTAGGGGCCAAAGGCCTTAGCAAACAGGTGGGACTTGAGGGCCCTTTTGAAGGCGTCAAGCGTGGGGATGTTGCGGATCTCCGCAGGGAGAGCGTTCCAGAGGGTGGGGGCTGCCACACTGAAGGCTCTGTCCCTGAAGGTTCGCAGGTTGGTGCGGGGGGTGGTAAGCAGGCCAGAGTCTGAAGACCGCAGGTTCCGGGGAGGGGCATGTGGGCGGAAGAGGTCCGATAAGTACTGGGGGGCATGGGCATGGAGGGACTTGTAGGTGAGGAGGAGGACTTTGTAGGATATACGGGACTTGACCGGCATCCAGTGGAGGTGGATGAGGGTGGGAGTGATGTGCTGCCACGGCTTTGTATGTGTGAGCAGAGCAGAGATTTTCTCTAAGGGTTGCTGTGGGGTAGCTTGACGTTTCATAGAGAGTGCTCAAACATTTAGGGTTTCCCATTAATGCACCAGCGCTACAGTTGAATTTTCTACTGCAACACTCCCCACACGCACATGCACAGTACACTCGCGACTTTTACAATGAAGGTGTAGCTCACGGCATATAAGTGTAAGCAGGGGTAAAGAATCTAACCCTGGTTACCAAGGTTACCAAGGTTTAGCCGCTTGGTGCGGTTCATTTTGGTCGGTGTGAACACGTTTTTTAACGGACGTTGTCTGATTATATAATCATATGCGCGGGCCGCTAGAGTCTGTTGATCTCCAGATTAACAGCAGCATGAGAATAACCTGCCGAAAGTGCCGATGCTCCATGGCGGAGGCTCCGGTAGAAATTGCCGGGATTTGCGTTTTTACCCCCTTAATGTCTGACCAATGGTTGAACACAGTGACGTGCAGTGAGGTTCATGGCTGGTGAGGCACTGACTCTTTCAGAGTCAGATTTACAAATATTATATTTTGACCTTAATCGAAATATTCGGTTATTTTCAAAAGCTTTTTTAGTCTGATGCTTCGATTCATTTTAAACAGACCGTTCAACAAAAGGATACCCAAAATCTAAATATTGGATTGTTCTTTCTTAGTCAGATCCCATGTTCATTACAATTGTGGTCTTACCTTGACTTGAAGATGAAGTCCATGCTATCCTTCTGAACAACAATCTCCATTACTTTTTTGTAAAAGTCCTCCTTATCTCCCTCTAGTTTCAAAACAAAAGTCTAGTTTGTTGTTTGCGTCTACCATCTCTGCGTAGAATAACAGTAGCAACAAGAACCTGTGCGCTCCCTTCAGTGCGGCAGAGGTTATGGCTGCCTCTCCTGGTGCTTTTTTCATTGCCGTTGTATGATGAGACCAGCGGGCCTAAATATCATATATACGTGAAATAAGTTATTTAGAGACTATGGATGGCGAGGATAAATGTAATAAAGGGATCTACAAACATTACATTGGTGACCTACAGTGAGATGGTAACAGGCATGCGCTTAGGGCCCGCTTTCCTGCCAGTTTCTGTGGGGTGACGCATTCTGAGGTGAGGCAGAGCTCATCTGTGCCTCACCTCACCCCACAGTAAGCAAATGAGCCTGGCTTGAGCATGCTCACAAAATAAGTGCCCGCGCTCCAGCCAGTTACTGTGGGCTTACGTGAGGCAGAGCTCGTCCCTGCCTCACTCCTCATCGCTCCCATGTAGTTGTAGCAGAGCTCGGCCAATTTGCTGATTTTGACTATAAAAAGCGATTGGAATCATACAGAAATCACACTTACAACACAGATCAGTGGAGACATTTTATTATTATTACTATTTAGTTTTTCTTTAGTTGTTTTTCTGTTACATTAGAGTATGACAGGTGGGGCTCTGCCTCCCCTGACTGCACGTCACTGGTTGAACAGCATTTCCGTGCACATGACTTGTGTTTAAAGTTTATAGTCCGTTTGAGTTTTGCCCTGTGAACGCAAACCGAACCTTCTGAAAAATGAAACAATGTAACAAACTGTGGTCTGGTGCACACCAGAGAAGCAGACTATTAGGTGTGAATGCACCCTAAGAGATCTATGGATACATCTCTCAACACCCATATGAAACAGAACTGTAAACAGATTTTCAATTTCTTTATAGATATTTTACAAATCACTCCCCTTTCAAACTTTATTCTTTTTTTACTGTCATATAGTATTTCATAACTGTTTTTCATTTATGCTCTTATTTTCTTATACTGATCATATAAACGTGTGCCTCAAAAATACTTATTTACATAAATCGTGACCAAACCGTTTGAGACCCACTGAGATAACTAGACTAAAGTTAACTATCTAAACACTGAGAGAGTCCTTTACTTCACCTGAGCTGAGGTTATCTGAGACTCTCAGTCTGACAGGAGAGAGTTCTCCCTCCACCTTGATGTTGAAAAAGCTCCTTATATCCGTTAGCTTGGCTGGCTAGCACCAGATGCTAACCACAACGATCTCCGGTAGATACCCACCGGTGCGTGCGCTCTCTCTCTCTCGCTCGAGCACGCACACAAAATGGCTCGTGCCACACACACATAGAGCAGAGCTTGAATGAAATACAGAGACCCAGAAGTAAGCTACTTGTACTGTACTGTAGCATATTACTTTCGAATCAATCATTTTTCAAATTATGAATTTCACACATAAAAAAAAAAAAGACACACATTTCTTGGGGGTGCTTAGGGGGTGCTATGGCTACCCTGGGGGGTGCTTCCACGACTGTGTGTGAGCAGCACAGTTTTTGAACATACTGGAGCCTGTCCAGGGTTTTGTTGGGGACCCCAAACAGGACACCATTGCAGTAGTCCAAGCGGGAGGTGACAAAAGCATGGACTAGGGTTTCTGCAACCGACTCCGACAGTGACGGTCGGAGTCTGGCAATGTTCCTTAGATGGAAAAAGGCCGATTTGGTAACAGACTTGACATGGGAGTGGAAGGAAAGGGTGGAGTCAAGGATGACACCCAGGTTGCGGGCTTCAGGAGATGGGGAGATGGAGCAGCCGTCAACCTCAAGGATGAAGTCACCAACCTTCCCGAGCAGCGCCTTGGGTGCCACAACCATGAGCTCCGTTTTCCTGCTGTTGAGTTTGAGATAGTTGGACGACATCCAGGTTTTTATGTCGTGCAGGCAGTTGACGAGAGACTGAGGGGGGAGCTTGGAGGATGGAGTAGTGCTGAGATATAATTGGGTATCATCAGCGTAGCAGTGGAAATTGAGTCCGTGATGGCGGATGATCTGGCCGAGGGAGAGCATGTCAATGGTGAACAGGAGGGGGCCAAGCACAGAGCCCTGGGGTACACCGTGATTGACTGGGGCCGGGGGTGAATTTGAGCCATTGATGGTTACAAACTGTTCCCTGTTATGGAGGTAATGACCAATCATGTTTGAACAGTCCGTGTTGAAAGCAAAAGATGCTACCAGTTCAATTCCAACTTACATTTTGGGTTTGTCTCAGGTTTGGTACTCGACTGTAAACAATGAACGATGCACCAAGAGGAATATGTAATTCAGGAATTATATATTTACAGGCCGACAAAGAATGTAATTTATTTCTATAAATGTTTATTAGTTAAAAGATGAAAGAATAAAGATACAGCCGGTTGGTTAACAAACTACTGAGTTCTTAACCTGTTAAGCCCGAGAGACCCCAGTACTGGGGCACTGCCGCAACATCTTGCAGGAAACAGTGTCTGAGGGCATGTTCATTTAATAAACTATGAATGTTTTATATCCATGTAACGGGAAGAAACTCATCTAACTGATCATTTTTATTTATTTTTCAAAAGAAAACCCACAATGCTAACACTGAGCCTCTGAATTAGCAACGAGCGAAAAATGCTAACAGATTACTGCACCGAAAATCACTCACAAAACCTTATTATTTATCTTTTCTCCACATCCATGACATAGTTTCACATCGTGAGGTGACACAGAATCGAAGGGTACCCTCATTATCACTGAATTATACGAAATCGCGACGTTATAAACAAAAACAGACATCAAAACATTTGGCGCTAGGTAGCTATAAAATGCTAACAAGCTTACCTTGGCTCTGTTGTCTCTCCAAAGTGGTCTTCAATGGCATTAACACGCTGCTGAAGTTAATCCATAGGTTAATCCAATGTGTCTGTGTCCCTTTGAAATGATTTCTGATAATCCATGAGCATTGAGACTGCTTTTCCGTTTCTAGATGTCAGAGCTAGAGATAGTTTCACTCTAATGCAAAATTACATGCACAAAGCCCCCACCTTTTTGTTTCACAATGAGTGTGTGTGGGGGACTCCCCCTTCGATAATATTGGCTCTAATGGTCAGAAAGAGGTGTCAACCATCAAGATCGACAAAGGGGGGCCAGAGATATTGAAAACAAAACATTTCCACCCAAATCACCTCAGAGGTGGA
This sequence comes from Lindbergichthys nudifrons, assembly GCA_943590975.1. Taxonomy (NCBI): domain Eukaryota; kingdom Metazoa; phylum Chordata; class Actinopteri; order Perciformes; family Nototheniidae; genus Lindbergichthys; species Lindbergichthys nudifrons. The sequence continues at coordinate 37,591 of CALSBW010029684.1, read as the reverse complement.
GTGTTTTTGGCTAAACCTCTCTAAAAAGGTCAAATGTCACTTGTTTTGCATCAATCTTGATACAGGGTACTTATTATATATATATATTATATGTTGTACTTTGGATTCCTAAAGCTTTTAGTCTACTAACCCATCATCCAAGGGTAGTTTTCACTATAAGTAAAAAAGAATTTTTGGACGGACACTATAATTTACAGTTTTTTACTATGTAAAATCTGAATTTTCTTTAAAATAAAAAACATCTATATTGATTCTGACTTTTCTACATCCAACTCACAGGTTTATCATTACTTTGAGAAAAAAGATTATTAATTTAACCCTTTTAGAAGGGAAGATATGGTCATTTGTTCTGGGAATGTCATTTTCGAGCCTGAGACCTGAAAAACAGGTTAAAAGATTTTAAAGTCAAGAGTTTCTGATCTGCAGAGATAGGAAATCAAAGCACTAAAGGAGGCCTGGCTCCTCCAGACTGGTCACACACTGCACTGACTGACTGCCTTCCTCTCCCCCTTCCCAGTGTTCTCTCAGCTCCTGCAGCAGGTGCACACAGCCTGTCGGATGGTGCCCAGACCCCGGCCGCTCTGCAGCCCAGAGAGAGTGTCCCTCTTCCAGCTGTCTGTCTATCTGAAACGCTGGAGCATCCTGGAGCTGGGGGAGCACATATCACGCCTCTCAAAAGAAGGTACATCCATCAGCTTTAAATCTATAGACGTTTTAGTTCCGAGGTAAATAAATAAATAGTTTGAAAAGGTCAATGTTCTAGGGATTTTTTTAATTCATAGGGACTTTTCTTTGGTAGTATTCACACATGCAAGTTGTAGCTTGTTTGTCAATTACTATTCCTACTGTGGCAATATGACAACGCCCAATTCAAACGATTTTATCAGAATAATCTGAAATATGGAATGTGAAATAATCCCCACTTTTTCACAGTTTGAATAAAATATGTTCATAGATAGATAGAATTGGAGGATGAAACCCTCTTTATTGGTCACACTTACATGCACACAGCACACACAGTGAAATGTATGACATAACTTACTTATATTTTAAATCTGATTGTCAAGATATTTTGATAAGATATTTAATAAGTACATACGACCATATCACACTGAACAGTATTTATTTAAATCTAAATCTAAAGTCCTGATCCATTAAAACTCTCTCGAAGCTTTTTAATAATTATGAAAAAATGCCTCTTCAATTCTAATAATGCCTATTCGATAATTAACAAATGCTTCGTCATGGCAAATAAAATAGCAAATAAAATGTGTATGATGGGAGTTTTAGTAAAAAAATCTCTATAAACAAAAGTTCTAAAAACCTGGCATGATGCAGGTAACCTAGTGGAAAGCTTCCTTTTAATGATATTTATTGTAGCTTGTTTCAGAATGCTCTATCAGTGGTTCTCAACTGGTCAAGCCTCGAGACCCACTTTTTTCCTTCGTCAATAAATCGCGACACAATTTAGAAATTTCACTCAAATCTATTCAACAAAAAATCAGCATACAATTGTGATTAAAGTGAAGTACAGTGCATATATCCTTAAATCCCTTCACAGAACTAAAGTATGCTTTTAAAGAAAGTTTAATCTGATGATGGTCATTACGTTTCTAGAATCAAAGTTGAACTCTATAACATAACAAGAGAATGCAATTCCTGAAGAAATTGCTAGTGGGAATGCTTTATGCTGAAAAGCTGACGCTAAACTGCTATGCTGAAATGTAATGTGTGAGAAGAAAGTGAAGAATTTAGATTGAAATTATACATGAACACTGGGGGCTTGAATGTGTGATGAGAGAAGAAAATAAAGTAAAAAGGCTTGGAAAAGCAGCAGAATATTTGAACTGCAAACGTTTGAACTAACTTGATGGTGAATGATCTGTCGCCATGCCAACGGCATTTGATGACATCCCATAATACGCTTAGATGCGTTGATGGCTGCATCGTTACCAAACCTGTGAAGTTTTAGGCCATTTGGAGCATTTTCACTGAAGTTATGAGAAAACCGTGTTTCATGGCGAACATTGTGTTGCGATGGGAACGGCATTTGAAGAAATCTCAAAGCTGTCCCGTAGATGTCTTCACGGCTGGACTGTTAGCACACATGTGAAGTTTGAGCACTTTTTGAAAATGTTCATAGGAGTTATAGCGGCATCGTCTTTTATGGCGAGGGATGCGTTTCCATGGAAACGGCATATGGTGAGATGTCAGATTTGACGTAGAGCTGTTGAGGCATGGAGAGGTGATATACAGGTGAAGATTGTGGGACAACCGGACCGTGTCCATTGGAGCTACAGCGACATCGTGTTTTATGGCGAGGGATGCGTTTACATGGCAACAGCCTATGGTGAGATCTCAGATTTGGCGTAAAGCTGTTGAGGCATGGACCGGTGATATACAAGCGAAGTTTGGGGGGCGATCGGACCGTGTCCATTGGAGTTACAGCGACATCGTGTTTTATGGCGAGGGGTGCGTTTCCATGGAAACGGCATATGATGACACCCCATAATTGATGTAGAGCTGTTGAGGGCAGGACCATTAACCATTATCTGAAGTCTGCTGCTCTGAGCATGTCAGTTGGAGTTATGACATGATCCGTGTTCCATGACACAGGTGTTTATATTTGAGCTAACGAGGTTTCCATGATGATCAAATAAATGTGGCAAAGGCTCAAATTTGTTGAACAACACATTTGTAACAGGTTTGTTAATTGACCAAAAAATATGAACAGTTGGAAGATTGAAAATGGGATTATTATTAGGATTATTTGTAGGTCATTGAAAAGTAGAATCATTTAGAAAGATGTGAACATTGAAGTTTCTATTTTAGAAAAGCTGACACTGTAGTGCATCGCTGGTTTTAAAAGTGATTTATAAGAGTCATGTTTAAAGATGTGCAATACTTAAAACGTTTATAAAGATCCTCTGAGTGTGTGTCATTAGTTAGCTGATAAAATGTTAGGGATAAATACCTTGACATATTGACTACAAGAGCTTGAATCAAACAAGCAACCTTGTATTTGAAAGATTAACTCACATAGCAACAGTCGCACCTGGTATATAAGTGGTGTGGCTGAGTAGTACTTTAAAGCAGGGGTTCCCAACCTTTATTGTGCCAAGGACCGGCAGATACATTAAAAGAAAATCGCGGACCGGTTGTCAATTTTAACTGATTTTAATATTTACTCACCACCAGCAGGTAGCAACAGAGGCTAATTGTATGTAACAGCCTGAACAAATACTAGAACAATATGCATCCAAAACATATTAACAAAGTTTAAAAAAGAACCGGTGTTGTTTTTTGGTTTTTCGGAAAACCAAAAAACACGTTATTCAGTTTTTAAACCAAAACGGGAAAACAGATAAATCAACGTTTTGATTTTGTTTGTATGATTTACGGATAATCAGTGAATGCTGGGAAAACGAGGAGAAGGTGTGTGTGTGTGCGTGTGTGTGTGACAGACACTGGCATTTGTTTTCAGAAGATATTATGATAGTGTCGTTCGTTCCGGTGCACTCCCGACAGCATTTAGCACTACATCGAGATTAAGATTAAACTAATTTATTTTGGGAACAGCCGCATATATGCCGGTGTCGGATAGACACAAACACACCGAACACACAGAGCTGAGCTGAGCAGAGCACATGCACACACACATCATGCGCCTTGGTGACTGACTGGACATCTCCTTCATAAAACTAATAAAAGGGGGAGTAATCGGGCAGTTCGATGTGTGTAGAGATGTGTGTGGTAACACGTAGCAGCCTGCAGTCACTCTTAAACTGTTCTGATTAAGTTAAACACAGCGAAGGCGGTGCGTAAAAAGGCACAGCTCTTTACCGAGTAGGCTACGTCCCGCTGCCTCCTGACGCTGCAGCCATTTCAGGAGGGTTTCCTTCTATAAAACAGCTGCGGGCAGCAGATCGTGAGAGTCCCGGACATTAATTCATAGATCAAGGCAGACTGGTTTATACTCTCCTGTTTTGCCAATCCGGTGCTTAAACAAATAGCTCTACACCCCTGGCCGACATGTCCTTAAAATGAAGTCCGAGTTTGAAATATATCTCAAATAATGTATGCACCACCATTTCCCCACATAAACATAACATTCTGCAATCAAACGGTTGTCTCCTGTGCGCTCCTCTTCCTACTTGGCGCACCGGTAACATTCTCGTGCGCACAGGAGGCTGAGACCTTAGGCTGAGCCGCTGAATCCCTCGGAACATCATAAAAGCCATTTTCAACGGTGTTCTGGTGAAAGATTAACTAGCTACTGGATGAAATAATATGACTGGTGGCATAGGTGCGAAAATTAAACACTTTTTGAAAAAGATATGATAAAATATTTTTATATATTTATAATTCTGCAAATAATACGATAAACTCACAGCTATTTCGCGGCCCGGCAGTAACACCTCTGCGGCCCGGTACCGGTCCGCGGGTTGGGAACCCCTGCTTTAAAGGGTTCATGAATAGAGGGGACTTGAATGTGAAATAAGAACAAGAAAATAAAAGTCTAAATGCATGAAAAAGCAGCAGAATATTTGAACTGAAAACTTTAGAACTAAAAGCATACGTCACCAATAATGTCTAAAATATGTGGAACATGTTGAAGTCAGTATGAAGTCTCCACCAGATGGAAAAGAATAGGCTGAGACAGTCTGTTAAACTCCAGTGACCCTGTCATTAGTCTGCTGCTCTAATTATGTAAATTGGAGTTATGACATCATCGTGTTCCATGACACAGGTGTTTATATTTGAGCTAACGACGTGTCCAGAGATCAAAGGTTTCCATGGTGATCAGTGAGAGGAGAGCATTTTCATTGTTTTGAATGAGAGATAAACCTGTTACATGTGAACGTTTTGTTGAAGAACCGTAACAGATATCGGTGAAATTTCAAAGCGTGAAGCATGTCAAGGAACTTGAGCATCTGAAGTGTACTTTTTGTGTACTTTCGGGTTAATAATGTGGCCTTTTTGGCAGATTAACTAAAGATGTGCGGCTGCTGTGGTGGGGAAAGGTGAGGCTGAATTTACAATGGGTTTTAATGGAGACATGTTGAAAGTTTTTGTCACTTCATGCCCTCAAGAGGCATTTTGTTTAATTATTTTGCTTAATTTATTTTTATCTTTCAAGCTACGAGATGTTTTCCTACGTTTGTCATGAACAATTATGTCTCAGGAATGTAGGGTTTGGGAATTATGGCAGGTTTAAAAGACAATATGAAGGCAAAATTAAATCTGTCCTCCACTCTAGCTGTGACATCACGCACTCTAAAATCTGAAGAAGGCCTCTTTAACAAGGTCTGAACAATGTTTAATATCTCTAAAATAACCCGGCGGAATAATAAAGAATGTTGTGCGTAGCATAACAGATAGTTGGAATGCTGTGTCAGCATTCCCACTAAAAAAGGCACACTTGACTTGTATTGAATAAAAAGGCAGACTCGGAGCCAATCCTGCAAATTCACCACACGTGATCCCCCAGGGGGGGGGGGATTCTCCCCAAGGAGATTTTTATAAATACTAACATATAAACTACGCATTCTGGTACACTCTGAGAAGAAAATAAATAAATATATTACTATCCGACATTTAATAATAGTTTAGGCCATTTTTTGATTTGTACTTTGTTCTGACAGCAGAACTTGCTGCTCCTCACAGAGAGAAGAGCAAAGAGGAGAGAGTCTGTGTGAATTACTTTGTGGATAAGGTTAGATAGCCCCCATTGTTCTGTGACCTGTCAGTCATTAAACCGGGGGTCATATTTCATTACGTGTTCATTTGTATCTGAATATGTACCCATGGATGTATAAAAAGTAGTTCTACCGTAAAGTTATTCTCCGTCGGGACTTCCGGCAACAAAACCATGCTGATTGGCCAGAAGACTTTCGGCCCCTAATCGATCTGTTGTTTTGTCTGTCTGACTTTTGTTTTGTTATGTTTGTTTTTGCCCTATCACTGTTCAGCGATCTTGGGTCCCTTGAAAGGCGCTATATAAATGCAAGCTATTATTATTATTATTATTATTAAGACTAAAAAAAACATCAGCAAAGATATTTATTGAGAAGATGATCACTACGTGACAGAAATGTTCAAAACAGTTTATGTTCTCCGGCATTTCCAGTCCAACGCCTACTGCATGCGCAGCGTTAGAAAATCGGGCTTTCTTTTTTGAACATTTATATTTTATTAAACATTTTCAAAAGACAAAAACACACGGACAAGGACATGGCTCACATACATTACAAGTAGGACAGGACATAACATGAAGGGTGTGGGGTAGGGGGATTACAGTGTCAGTTACATTTGATGTATGCATATGGCGTTGTATTTATACATGATTTGCTTCATAATATAGGTATACTTCATTGTTTAATAGGTAAATAAATAGATAAATAGTCAAATAAATAAATACATATGTATATATATATGCACACATATGTACATATACATATACACACACACACATCTCTTCCTTTTATGATTAATTCACCTATTCATCCATTTCCCATTTAATTTCACTTCTTTCATTATTATTACTGTTATTTTTCTGTTTCTTCATAGCTTATTTCTCTTTATTTATATTTATTAATTAATATTATTATATTTATTGTTGGCAGCCGAGATGGTTTGAGTCCAGGAAAGCCTTTATCTTATCCCAAAGCCTGTTGTCTAGCTTAACCAAATATAACAGGGAGAAAGCAGCTTCTTCCATACTTCAGATGTTTAGGAAGTCCTCCAGCCATCTATTGAAATTGAAGCAGTTGGGCTTTCTGACTTTCCAGTTCATAAGAACGAGGCGTTTAGTTGAAAGGCATGCTAGGGCTATAAGTTTACTTGCAAATGTTGATGTTATGCCATTGAGCGGGGATCCCAGCAAGCATGTAGCTGGAGTTAAGAGTATCTCTTTGTTCAGAATCTCAGCGAGAGTATCTCCAACTACGTCCCATAGAGACTTTACAGCCGGACAGGACCAAAGACAATGTAAAAGGTTTCGGAAGTAGACATAATGTGGCGGTACGCATTGTTAGGGTCATTGATTGTTTTTCTATCATGTCGTTATACAACATAACCAACAATGGCGACAACACTTCCAGAAAGCATTTATCAAATTCAATACTAAAGCCATCGCACCCAGGGGTCTTACCCGATGTAAGAGATTTTATGGCAGACGCTATTTCGTTTGGCGTGACAGAAGATTCCAACTCGTGTTTCTGAGTAGGATTTAGTACAGGAAGTGTGACATTCTTAAAAAAATTATCCAGGCTATGGTCTTGCGCTGTGCACTCAGTTTGATATAAATTGGAGTAAAATGTTTGGAATTTGCGGTTTATTAGCTTGGGATCATTTATAATATTACCTCTTATAGCTGGAATTGATAATTTACCCTCTAACTGTTTAAGCTGAAGAGCGAGCATCTTTCCTGCTTTATCACCACATTCAAAGTGTTTTTTACGGAGTCTGTAGAGGGAGAAAGCTGTCTCTTCATGTAATATTGAGAAAATCGGGCTTTCTAAATTTAAGTTTGACTTTCTTTTTTTTTCACTGGGCCCACTCGAAATCGGTCCCACCAGTTGAGAACCACTGCTCTATATCATCCATCACAAATGTTAAGACAGCAAAGAGCATAGTGCCTGACTGCTATCTGCTGAAATGAGATGTGCATTGTAAGTCAAAAGATAATCAGCAAGAAAGGGTGTTGTCACGCCCTGATTGGCCAAGAGGGATACGCACCAAGCTGCTCTCAATTCCTAATTAGGAACCAACAGGTGATCTGAAGGACCCTATAATTAACCCTATTATGACAAGGCCATTTTATTGAGCGCACAAAATGAATCGGTAAAGAGAATGACATGTGATGTACCAAAGAATTAGGGACTGTCACAAAAGTAAACATGGTTGAATCCTCAACCTGAAAAGTCCTTAAAGTAATCACCACACAAAATTAAAATGAGATGGGCAAAATCTGTGGTGGATAAAGATAGTGTGATTTGGTTGAAAGCTCCAAAACAACAGAATTCATTATTCATTTATTATGGTAACTACTGTGTTTCAGAGTACATCCTGTCCGCCCTGAGGAGCCCCAAAAGGAGGCGGGCTTTAAATAAGATGAGGGGGCGGGGCATTGCAGAGCTCCTCCCCCTGAGATGCACGCTGCAGACTCTGGCGGTGCTGCAGCTCGACTCCAACCACAAAGTGTGCAAAGCTGCAGCCAGCTGTCTATGCAGGGCTGCAGGCTGCAAGGCCTTCAGGAGCAAGGTACGTCAAACTGTCCCTGTCAGGGTGTTGAGCTGCATTCACATGAAACGTGGTAAAGAGGCTATGCGCCGACGCCGTTGTGACTCAGTAAAGAAAGCGCACTGCGCTCAAAGTTCAGATTATCTCAAATTGACTTTGTTTACCGCTGACCTTTTCAACAAGTAACCAACCAGAAAACAGCTGTATGTCGCGGCGCAAGCTAGCAGGAGAACAATAGTAACTGTTTCCACTGCCATGCTCTGTGCCCAACCTCTCATTAAGCGAAGAGCATGTTGTGTATCAGGTGAATGTAGCTTTAGCATTAATAAGACAAAGAGTCCACAATCACACTAGCTGCTTTAAGCTAAATGCTCATTTGCATGTTAAGCAGCAATGCAACGTTCACCTTCTTCATTTAGCGTGCTAACATTACCCAAGTATAGATGAGGCTGATGCGACATTTCGAAGTTTTGGACAAATTAAAATGTTGGCCTTCAATGCCAAATAAAGTTGCAATAGGCAAGATTGTATCTTTAACTTCATTGTGAAGTAAATGTTTATTGCGCAATGTAAGGGCTATGTAATGACACCATCCAATTATCTGAAAAGTCACAAAGTTGCCATGCTAGCTGCTTTTTACGGTGATGACCTGTATTATTACCATTCACTTCCATTCTATGCAAACACATGGGCAAAATCCAATCTCTTCCAGCAGCAAATCATCACATCTTGGCCTGTATGGAGTTCATTTTTGGTGAATTCTATGGTCGCTGGCCTTTATTTGTGTATTTGTAACGATTGCCCCAAATTGGTCGACAGAGTCCATCATAGCTTCCCAAAATTGTTTAACTTCTTTGATTCTGTTCACTGTTGTTTTCACTAACAGCTCACACAGTTACAAACTAGAACTAACTCAACTGTAATGGTAAACATCATCCCTGCTAAACATTAGCATATTAGCTCAAAGCACTGCTGTGTCTAAGTTCTTAACGAAGCAGCTAGCATGGCTGTAGATTGTTGTTCTTCTTATTTCTTAACAACACAGCTTCCATCTCTTGGTTTACTTTGTTAAAATAAATATATTGATGTATGACAAAACTAATAATTTCTGTGTCTGTCACCCTTTTCCTCCAGGCAGTCGTTTACTACACAGAGAGTTTGAAAAGCACTGATGTTCAGATCCAACAAGGCTCCTGTCTGGCACTAAAATGCCTCAGGGTGAGCACCACAAAATACATAAACTCTCAGCAAACACTCTTTGTTAAACTAGAGAATATAAAGCGTGTGTGTGTGTGTGTGTGTGTGTGTGTTTGCCAGGCGACAGAGAGTGTGGACTACATAGCAGATTTATGGAAATCAACAGATGAAGATCTGCGCAGCGCTGCCAAAGAAACCGTCCTCTCTTTCGGTACAAACATCATTATTTTGTATGGAGTAGTTCATTCACTTGTATTTTATGTCATCATATTTTTATAAAACGTTCATTTTGTGCATCTGCAGGTAAAAAGGGCTACCTGGCTTTCCAGAGGATGGACCAGCTGTACACTGAGATGCAGGAGGAGGCGTACCAGAACCAAGAGACTGAGATCACCTTTCTATAGGAACAAAGAGCAGACTTTAAGAAGGTCTTTTTTCTGATGGGATCCAACATGAAGTGTCTCTGTGATCCTGAAGACAGGGGGAGAGACTAAATGTAAAGAAAATGTGTGCCTGAGGGGGATGCCAGGATGAGGAATGGTACTTTATTTTGTTTGTTGAAGAAATCTGTGCTACCTTCATGACAAATACCAAAAGGGACGAGTTCAGAGGAAGATCTAAAGATGGTGACTTTGGATCGCTGGCGAGAGAGTTTACTGGGAACGTGAATTTATATTGGTGAAATATGAAGAGTTTTGTACAAAGAATAAGACGTTCTGTTGTCTATTGCAGTGCCACTATTTAACTTGCTAAGATGCCTCATGCAGCTGTAACATTTGTCCTGCTTTATATGGTTTTAAAAGGTTTGTATGGCCGTTTTGTTTTAAAAAAAATGAAGGATAAATGTATTATTATTATTTCACATAATGTAACAAGTGTGTGATTAAATAACATAACCCTAACATTCAAATATCCTGTGAACATTAAACCCTGAGACTAAATAAATCTGCCTGAATCCTTCCTGTCTGACAGTCAAGTTTTAAAAGAGGAAATAAACCTCATGCAGAAGGATTCTACAAATCTACTTGTTGGAGGGTTTTTCTTCTTATTTTCATCATCTAGCATGGCTGCTTAAATATTTCAACAAACAGGAGCTGTGACATTTAGGGACGCCAAAAGATTATCGACAACTGGCAGGCAGCCAAACAGGACGTAAGAGGTTTTACTCACCTACATCCTAAATCCATTCTTTAGAGGCAACATTTGTCAGCAGGTTTTGTGTTTTGCAGATGATATGAGTGCAGCGCTGGATGTTGTAGGCTGATGAAAGTGTATCGTCATTTGAGATAGATGTGTGCATTGATTTGTATCCATTATGATTGAAGGGGGGGACAATCCTGATGCATTGCACTCATCACAATACATCGTAAATGTATGATGCAACTTATTAGTGCTGCATAAAGAATAGAAACACTTTAAAAAACCTTAACTGACAATTTAATTGATTTAAAACATCAACTCCTATAACTTACTATTATAAAAAAAATGTGCAAGTAATCAATAGATTTGACCCCAAACTATATGTATATGCCACCATCTGGAATCCAGTTGATGAAACTGTCTTTTTTCATAATCAATATATGTTTAAATTATTTCTTGATTCTTTTTCTATAACATTTCTTAAGTGTAGATTATTGTTTGAATAACTATGATATAAGACATTGCATTGCTGTTTAAAGGGGCCCCTTTGAAGCTCATTTTCAGGTTCATATTAGTATTGAGTGCCTCTACTGTGACATGTTTCCATGCTATAATAATCAAAAGGCTCTTTATTTTTCTCATACTGCCTGTGCTGTAGCACCTCTTTTCACCCTCTGTCTGAAACCAGAGCCCAGTCTGCTCTGATTGGTTAGCTGGCCGGCACTGTTGTGATTGGTCAACCGCTTAGAGATGTCCCGTCCCTTAGCCTATCATGTACAATGTCTTGGTGAGCTAGCCAATAGAAGATGATGTCACTATGTTACAGAAGTAAATAAGGAATCCAATGGAGGCATTCCAGGCATGGGCACAGGGAAGGGAAAACCCCAAAAAGCATAATAGGGGCCCTTTAAACACAATAGCCGCTTTCACACCAAGTACTTTGCCGTACTTAGTGCCAGCACTTACGGCCTCGCTCGGCCTCGCTTGGCCGCGATTGGCCTCGTTAGGACCAGCTCACTTTATGGCGCGTTTCCATTACAGTTTAGGAACTGGGGTAGTATCTATAGTAACGCAGTGTAGGCGGAGCGACGCTGCTTAAAACTGCCGTGACGTCATCTTCAATGCAACACAACACACAACAATGGAGGATGTGGAGATGTGGAAGCGATCGTTTGCTTGTTTCTTGCTGTGTGGTTTATTATCACAAGAAATAGGCAAGAGATGTTTCGAAAGAGGCGACTTATAGCAAGACGAGGTATAGAAGAAGCTGACGCGAGAGTTCGGGCAGTCCTACGCCGCAGAGACTACAGGACGACTCGAATCACTACTACTAACTACAATGCTACTTGGTAAGCTAACGTTCGCTAACTAGCAATGTGTTTAGGCTCACGCTCCCTATACGACCAAAGTATTTCAAGTATTTAATTAATTGTAGCTACCACTTTTACGTATTAAAATATGTATGCTTTTGTTTGTGTATTTCAGAAGTTGCGTGTATTTCAGAAGTTACGTCGCCGCCTTAGACCATATGTTTGGATGCTCGACCGAGCTACCGAGTGGTGGAATGTGATTGTTCCATCTTTCACACACACTCAGTGGGTGGAGAACTTCAGGATGTCTGAGGAAACCTACGTCTACCAGGGGTAGCAGTGGCACAAGGTGCAGAGGAGGGCAGGGACATACGAGAGGGTCTGATGCGCTACCTGAATACCTAGAATGTATAATGTAATACCTAAATATTCATTGTATTGTATTGAACAAAAATACATCTTTTTTCTTTTCACATACATGTGTTTGTCAAATTATTTAAACCAAAAAAATTATCAGAATTGACTATTTAGTAAATATTTGAATTTCAAGCACCAGTACTTACTGCCCCATAATAATAATAATAATCTAATAAATTAAGCAAATATCAAAGCAAACTATAAACATAAATACAAAAGTGTAAAACACAGCAGAACTATATTCATAAATGCAAGTGTAAATTTGTTTTAACATGGATGGAGGCTAAAGTATCCACAGCATAAAATAATATGATTATGATGGTTTGTCTGAAAGACACAGCCTCAAGGTTCAAGGTTTTTTATTTTGTCATACGAACATAGCTACAGTGTAGTTATGACAATGAACATCTTAGGTCACAGGCTCCTCCAACAGTGCAACACAATAACCCAGATAAACAGAAATATAGTGCAAGTAAATATTAAGCGCTGTGCACCGCTCTCTTTGTATAGGTGTTTTCTTTTGTTCTCTTCTCTTTGAAATATATAAGCAATGTGTTTGAGTCTAGCACAACGAGGGTATTACAATTGAGTACTTTTTACTACATGTATTTATTTATCATGTATTCTTAATACCATTACAAAATATGATATGTTTTAGAGCAGTGGTTCTCAACTGGTCAGGCCTCGGGACCCACTTTTTACTTGGTCAATACATCGCGACCCAACATTTTGAAGCACTCAAATCTATTCAACAAAAAATCGTGCTGTAATATATACGCTTTTGAGCATACAATATTAATAAAAGTGAAGTACAGTGCATATATCCCTTATATCCCTTCACAGAACTAAAGTATGCTTTTAAAAAAGGTTTAATGAGATGATGGAATCAAAGCTGAACTATATAAAAAGGCACACATGCTGAAACCCAACCCCAGCAGGGGGGTCTGGGGGGATTCTCCCCCAGGAGATTTTTAGAAATACTAACATAAACTACGCATTCTGGTACACTCTGAGAAGAAAATCGGGCCTTCAAAATAAAAGTTTGACTTTCCCCCCCAAAAAAAAATATTCCAATTTTTCTTTTCAACTTTTTTTTCTTCACTCACACATCCGCGACCCACTCGAAACGGGTCCGCGACCACTTTTGGGTCGCGACCCAACAGTTGAGAACCACTGTTTTAGAGGACCTCAAGCTAGCAAACTCAATTTCAAACAGTATGCAGAGTTGTCCTGCTAAAGACTTAAAATGTATTATTTAACCAAGTATTTATTCTCTTATTTGCTTTAATTGCAACAGATGATAAAGGTTTCACTGTGATAAGTATTCTCTTAAATCCATAAACCTTTGTGGACGATGATGGTGTTTATGATATTTCTGACTGCAGAGGGACGCCTAGATGATGCTATCTTTCTGTGTGATCGCTGGTGGGTGCAATTATTTATCAACAAGCAATAAGATAAGTCAAAGAAGTACTTTATTTAACACAATTTGGGAAGTGTTTTCTTGCAGCAGCATAAAAAAAGGCATGGCATTGTAACTTACAAATAAAAAAATAAGAAATGTTGGTTGCAGCGCAGCAGCATAAGAAAGGCATGGCATTGTACAATACAAATAAAGAAAAATGTTTGTATTGCAGCAGCATAAAAAGACATGGCATTGATTGTAAAAATAAACATTTTAAAGATAAAAAATAAACATTTTAAAGATAAAAAAATAAGAAAGTACAAATGTAAATAAACAATATAATCTCAGCCAGAGGTTATTTGTTCGATCACAGAGGCGGAGGAGACTGGGCACGTCGGCTGCCCGTTCCCCCTAGCACCTGGCAGGGAACTGGGCAGAGTTTTTCGCCAGTCAACGTGTGTGAAAGTTTAAATCTTCCTTATTGAGCTTTAAAACAAATGAATAACGACTATATATAATAATAAAATAAACACCGGCTGTTGTTATGTCTGCTGTAACGTTAAATTACTCCGTTCTCCGCTTGTAATTATGCCGTTACAAGCTTCATAGTTGTATTTATCATCTAAATTTGCCGAAACAAGTTTAATATTCTGAAAGCCAAGACTTTGTTTATTTGAAATCAGATGAAAACAAACTGTAACGGACCCTGCCGTGTTATCTATGATTACTATGCCTTACTGTACATTCATAATTTCAGCCGGAGGGAGGGGTGCGGCGCTGCGGAGGAGCAGATTGCGAGTGAGGTGCCTGTCATCTTCCCTTTACAAGCTTCACAAATGTATTTATCGTGTGATTTTAGAAATACAAGTTTCATATTCTGAAAGCCAAGACTTTGTTTATATATTATACGTGGGAAGCTATGACGTCAGAAGGAGTTACCGTAATTTGCAGCGACTTGACAGACATCTGCAAAGTCCTTATAAAATGATAGAATTTAAAAGAGTCTTGAAAAAGCATGGTGATGGCAATAAATGCATTAATGAATCCCCAAAATCTACAGAATACATTTAATTTCAGTATCTCAGGTCAGTAACACTCAAAGCTAAATGTGCAATACCATGTTCAGCTATGTTACTATTTATAATGTTATTGTTGTTACAACAGAAGATGTTTTTCTTTAAATTGAAGTTAAATGCATCAATCTGGTGCACTTTGAGGGCAAAATTAAGAGATGTATGGATACAGCTCTCAACACTCATATGAAACAGAACTGTTATAATAATGATGAGAAACTATGAAATAAGATATGAATCAAATTCAAATGTAATTATCATATCATATATTATATAGTGTATTGTATTATTAAGTAATATCATACATTAACCCCATTATAGCAGATGCCACATTGAATGGATGAACACATTTATGCATCAATAATTACAACAGAGTATTTCTAAATACAAGTTGTAAAAATACTTATATGTATTTAATACTAATAACATAATGATTCATTTTACTTTCAGATGATAATACTTTTCAGGGTTAGGGTTAGGTCTGGTCTGACAGCGCTTAGCTCTCTGCTGCAGAGAGGAAGAGAATTCATTGCTCGAAACAAAGTCAAAAATCGTACATCCAAACGGAATAAATATAATTAATTATTATTAATACGTTAAGTCTTGTTCATTGTTTTTCACTTTTATGAAATGTTTGATATTTCCGGCACAGACCCTTTCATACCGGCAATGCGCGATAGAAACAACAGGAACTGCGACAGCATAAATATGCGAACACAAACCTACAGACTGCTGGAGAAGAGATATCACAGGGGGGGGTTGGGACACACACATTCCGATGGCCAATTATTTAAACAAAGAGTATACTCAACATAGGGGGGTGGGGGCTGGTGAACGGTATGGTCAATGTTTGTAAACAATGTGACATTTTGACTTTATTTGATAATTTCAGTTAAAAACTAACGTTCATATTTCTCTTTTTGAGAAGAGAAATATGAATATGTTAGTGACTGACCCAGCCCCATGGTCTGTCACAGTAGTGCGGGAAAGAGAAGTGCACTATTTTGCCTGGCTGGACCTGTAATTTACAGGAAAGGAGTGCACGCTACTAAAGAGACACGCTACCATGGAAACCAAACAATGGTGTTGCTGTATTGAAGTCCGAGTGGAAACAGTCATATTTGGAGCGTTATGTTAGAATGAAACAGTCAGGTCGTGACTCACAAAAAAAAAGTGTTACTTCACTAACTGTAAGCTTGTCACTCAGAGTAACCTACAGTTAACTTAACTGTTGGAAAAGAAAGATCAGGGGGGGAGAGAGCTGTGGCTGATGGGCCATTAGGTGTGTAAACACACAGCTGAGAGCTGCCGTTTCATTCTGACTGTTTAAAAAATGGTAACAACGGACTATTTTTCTTAGCGGATGCATGTCAATTTAAATCAATACATACAACTATTTTTTAAATCAATAAAAACATTTTCTAAATCCATAAAAGCATTTCAATTAATATTGGGAGTCATGTCGTTACTTTGTTGAGAATGTGGCCATGTAATAAGCGGGATAATTTGCAGCGACTTGGTCATTATGGGGAAAAATAACACCCAGGGATCAAGATCCCTCCGCTACGCGTCCGGATCTTGATCTGCCTGACAAGGCTCCATTAAAATATAAATATTTTTAGTGAATTACTGAGTTTAGGCACGTTAATAACATTTTAATGAAGTTGAATACAGTATATTCATATTTGTCAGTGATTTCATGTCAATTCCGCGAACATAAATGATCGTGGTGAAGATGATGATTAAATTAGGATTAAAAATCGAGAGCCGGCTGCATTTCCTCTCGTTCGTTTTTTCCGACTAAACAACATTATTTTGTTAAATAACAATATGGTGATGTTTTGTAAATGATTACATGTCTTATTTAGCACAGACTATGATCCTATCCGTGACATATGGATCTTAACAAAGATCCGCTATACATTACTACCAGACATACTGTACATCCAGTTTACTGTATCGAAGTTGATTTCACATGAGCTCCAGTGTGGAACCCCACTGCACCCCCTGGTGGATCAATGATCCATTGCAGCTGGCTTCACAATAATTAAATGTATTTATCACGGGGGCGGTATCAAGTCAGACTGGGGGCCAGCTCTTCATCACGAACCGATCACGGGCCGATCACGGACCAATCACGGACCAATCACGACCCTCGCGTTTCAAACTGTCTGAAATAAGATGCTCCATCTGTATAATTGAAATGAGATGTTAGCTTTTTGTTTATATATATATATATATATATATATATATTGTGTATTCCAGTCTCCCTTCAGATATGTTAAGTGGCATTCAACACAATGCTGCTCACCTCCTTCAGTTGGGAGAAAAGCTGGTTCAGGTTCAGCATTATGGGGGGACAGGGCTGCTGAGCCTAAAGATGGGTCTGTTGGACCTTGCACCAGGGGGAGGGACAACTGATTTAATATGAATAGCTGCTAAAAATGTACCTGCATTTGTTAACCTGTTAAGCCCGAGAGACCCCGGTACCGGGGCAGCGGGGTTTTTTTTCACGAAACTGTGTCTCAGGGCTTCTTAATATTTAAAAACCTATGAATGTCTTATACTCAAATAACGGGAAAAAACTCAGCTACCTGACGATACGAGCCATTTTTACCGAAACAAAACACAAGTCTCACAAGAAGCGTTAGCGGGCTGATGCTACTTCCGGTGCTAACAAGCAAAAACGATTAAAACTTAATATGTTCTGCACAAACTACATATCATCTGAAAGCTGATACTCCACAGATTATTTTGATATAAGTATCATCACTGGACGACAAGAACTCACTGATCTAGCAGCCAGAACAGAGCAAGAAAACAACAACAGTTTTGTAAACCATAACAATAATTATGTCTTACCGCTGTTTTGTGATCAAAAGTCGTGTTCAAAGGGAATAAAAACGCTGCTCAAGGTTAATCCAATGTCTCTTAGTCACTTTAGAATTGTTCCTGATAATCCATCATTACATTCATGGCAGCAGAGTAGGTATAACGTTTTTCAGTCCGGGGCTAATGCTGTCTCCCACGAGGTTTACGCAAACCTCTTACTCCTCCACGTAAGTGTTTAGCGGGACTTACTAACTGCCACTCGATTCTATTGGCTCTAAGGGTTCAGAAAAGGTGTCAATCACCCAAATCGACCAATGGGTTCCAGAGATAAGATCCTGCATAGTATAAATAATGCCAGCAGCGGCTATTTTACGCACATGACGCAGCAGCAACAGCACCGCAGCACCACAGCAGCAACACAGCAACAAACACAGCGAACAGAGAACACAGAGACGACAGAGACAACAGAACATAATATTACAAGGACAAGGACAAGGATTTATTTGCTTTTAGGACTTATTTGAGCAAATAATGGCACCCAGAAAGAGGCTGTATAAGCTTGAAGACGCCGTGGAAATGGTGTTCGCTGACTCTCCGTCAGAAGATGAGGATCTACTTCAGCCACAATCAGACCCTGATTATGAACTTCGGGAAAGGTATGTACTCTCTCTGTTTGTATCTATTAGTTATGTATTTGGTGTAATCTATAGTAATTCCACACTCGCAAAATACAAAATGGACGCCGCTTTGTTGTTCTCGCGTAATCGTTCTGAGAGACGAAAAACAAGTATTATGGGGAAGATGCCACCACGCTCAGGAGGTACTGTAGGAGGTGCTCTGATGCTGGCAACAAAACGGTGAAGACACCTATCTACTGCACTAAGTGCCTGGTCCCTCTGTGCCTCAATTCAAAGAAGAACTGTTTCGAGGCGTGGCACACCTCTATGGGCTCAGAACAGTCTCATAATACACACATGCACACAGAAGGATTCACACTTGTATTTCATGATCCGCAAAAGGATTCACACTTGTATTTCCGGATCCACACTTGTGTTTTTCAATGCACACACAAATGTGTTCCGTTTCATATACATGTAAATAAAATCCAAATACAGAAAAAAGTTTTACATATGTACTTTTGATCCTCACATATTTGTTTTCCGTTTAAATCCCCTGAACCTACAAACACAACCCGCTTTCTGTGCATGGATCGCTGTGCATTCGTGTGTGGGTTTTTTGAGACTCCCCTGACGGTGACCCGATTCGTACTTGTAATTTTACCCTCGTCTAATGTAATGTATCTACCCTCGTGGGGGCGCGCCCAAGCGTGCCCCCACGAGGGTAGATTTCTTGCGTTTATGACGTAGCGCTTCATGTACGCATTTTGCGCTGTCCGGAGCTGACAGGTCCATGGAGCCTGCCTGCAGGTGCTAATCTCAGGACACTTTTACTCTCAGTACATTGCCACTTTCCGAACAGGAAATGCACGCAAATACAAGCCTTTATATTATTAAGTTACAGTGCCACTTTCCGAACCATTAATGAATGCTTGTGTACATAAAAACGGCAGGCAAAACCGTTTTAAATGTGTTTTTCCTGTATGGCGAATACAGCTGCTTTATTTATGTCTGTATGAAGTTGTTGTGAGTGTGGAGGGAGCAGCTACAGGTTAGCTTAGCCCAGGGGTCACCAACCTTTTTTAGGGTGAGGGCTACTTTTAAAAAATAAAACAAGTCGTGAGCTACTTTTACTCCTCTTTTTCTTTCTTTTTTGCAGTGTATATATTTAGCACATTTTAACATTATGATATGCTGACCTTTAACCTTTGTGTGCTGTTTGGGTCTGTGGGACCCGTTTGCAGTGTTTACTAAAAGAACATGCATGCAATTTAATTATTTTAACCTGCTTTATTTGGGGGTGGACGGGCCTCACCTCCTCTAGGGGGGTCCTCACCTCCTCTAGGGGGGACCTCACATCCTCTAGGGGGGTCGGGGGGCATGCACCCCCGTGAAGATTATTTTTAAATGTTGAAGTGAAATGCATCAATCTGGAGCACTTTGAGCACAACATGAATTGATGGATACAGCTCTCAACACTGAGATGAAAGGGAGCTGTATACTTTTCAATAATCCAAACATCTTTAGAATATGATCACAACCAATAACAAATCATTCAAACTGCTTTATTCTTATCTTATATTACCTAGTTAGCATTCTTTCTTCTTATGTATGCTTATTTTACTCCCCTTTCAAACTGGTTTTTGTTTTTTAGATAAAAGGTGTTTTTTTCTCTCTCTCTCTCTCGCTCATGTGATTGGCTTAGAATTAAGGAGACATCTGATTGGCTATAGATAGAAAAAGTACGAATCGGGTGACCGTCAGGGGAGTCTCAAAAAACCCACACACGAATGCACAGCGATCCATGCACAGAAAGCGGGTTGTGTTTGTAGGTTCAGGGGATTTAAACGGAAAACAAATATGTGAGGATCAAAAATACATTTGTAAAACTTTTTTCTGTATTTGGATTTTATTTACATGTATATGAAACGGAACACATTTGTGTGTGCATTGAAAAACACAAGTGTGGATCCGGAAATACAAGTGTGAATCCTTCTGTGTGCATGTGTGTATTATGAGACTGTTCTGAGCCCATACACCTCTGACTAAACACATTCAGGTTTTGTGTACATTTTTGCTTTTTTTTGCCAGTGTTTACAAAAACAATGCTTGTGGTTTTATTTCGGTTTTCGTGTAGTTTTATTGTATAGTGTGTTATTTTTTAAATAAATCTGCTCCTGTTGGAGACAAATTTGTCCTATGTTTCCTCATTTTTATTGTGTAAGTAAACCTTCCTAGAAGTGTTAGTCGGGTGATAAACATGTAAGGACTGTGGCAAAGTCCACACACACACACACACACAACATTTACATAAAAAAAAGAAATGTAATTTAAAAAAATTAAAATTAAAATTAAAATTAATTTTTTTTTATAAAAACACTTATATTTGGATGGAATGATTACCTATAGTGATAATAAAATGATTTTTACAGTATGGTACCTGAAAAAGGTCAAATGGCACTGATGGTATCCAAATGTGCCCAAATGTGCCCAAAGGTCAGTCCGCCTGGACATTTTTTTTTTGCTAAACCTCTCGAAAAAGGTCAAATTTCACTTTTTTTGCATCAATCTTGATACAGGGTACTTATTATATGTTATAGTTTGGATTCCTAAAGCTTTTAGTCCACCATCCCATCATTCAAGGGTGGTTTTCACTATAAGTAATGTTTTTTTTTTAGGCGGAGGTAAGAATTTACCTTTTTTAACTATGTTCCATCTGAATTTACTCTAACACAGAAACATCTATATTGATTCTGACACTTCTACATCCAACTCACAGATGTAACCTTCCTTTGATAAAATAAATTATTCATATAACCCTTTTAGAAGTTAAATTATAGTCATTTGTTTTGGGCATAGCATTTTCGAGCCTGAAACCTCAAAAACAGGCTCAGGGCTTAACTGGTTAAATGTCAGCTAAAAGAGCAGTGAAATTAAAAACCTCTGCATTTTCTTTATAGATATTAACAGTACTTCATGTCAGCTTAGTAAAAAAAACAACATAAAAATTATTATTTACAATGGACTACGCTTAGCTAACAGACAAATTTCCACCACTCATGGAACACACCCACCTTTTCTCTTGAAAAACATGGTGACATACTGTCGCCCTTTAGTCCCTCTCTCTTGTCTTTTTCTCCTTTCTTTTCTTGTTGAAAGCCTGACTTTGTTAGTCGTTGAAACATGGTTCACAGGTAAATACTAGCATCCCTCCTCACATGCTCTCACTCTCTGCTAGAAATTGCTGTTTGGAGGCGGAGGCGGGACCAAACCATTACATGTAAATAGAAGGGGGTGTACAGAGGCTTTGGATAATTTACTTTTGGAAGAAAATAAGTTAAATGAATTGTAAGTTTAGTGAGTACATTATCAATATAACGTTCTATTGATGTTAATTCTTGATGAATGATGAAAGGTTACTTAAACATTTTTTTCTTAATGTTCTAAAATTGTTTGGGCCCCCGTGGTGAGGGTGTTTGGGGTGGCCACCGCCAGCCACCCCCCAGCTCCGCCACTGCAGATACTCTCTGCAAAGCTGCATTCTTAATCATTCAACCTGTGTTTTTCATCAAATAAGGACAAGATATAATCTTATTGTGAAATAAATTTGACTAAAATGACAAATTATTGGTTTTGGCTAGACTAGTTTGACTGAAATGTTCTATATAATCTGATGACTAAAAAAGACTCAACAGTTTTCATTGACAAAAAGTAGACTAAAATGCTCAGACTTTTAGTCGACTAAAACTTGTCAAAATAAAAACAGGATGAAGGTGACTAAATATGACTAAAACTAAAAAGGAAATTTAACACAGGACTAAGACTAAAACTAAATAAAAAAATAGCTGACGAAATTAACACTAATGCCAGCAAATACAATGGCGGCTTCAAGAAACTTTTCAGAGTTTTACGGGGCGTGGTTTGCAATTCGCCCAGCCAATATAAATTGTACTAATACTTTTTTGGTACTTTTTTGGTACCACCTCTCTAGCAGGCACTAAAAATGGGGGTAAAAGTTCCCGGCACTAAGTACTCTTTTTGGTGTGAACGCGACATAAGGGGTACTAACGGAACTAAACGGGAAAAGTACGAGGTAAAAGTACTCCGGTGTGAACGCGCCTAATAACACAGTAAAAAGTACCGAGCAGGAATGCGGTTAACAAGCAACCTCCTTTTTCTGCAAGTTAAAATGATTTTGTTAATGCAGTGTGTTGGCTTTGAACAGTACAGGAATGGATTTAAAGTCTCCAGTTAGGCGTCTAATAGGGCTGTCTTTCAGCAAGTTAAAGCGGTGAAAATATTCTAAGTATAGCATAGCATATGGCCCATAGGAAAAAGGTATCTCCACTGAAACAGAGCAGGTGCTGCCCTCTGCTGGCCGTTTGATCAAACTGCACTTTAGTGAGTAGATCTGGCTGTGGTAAACTGACCTGGGACCTCTCTGACTGGGACATTTAAGGAATGTTTGTGAGGTCAATAAAATGGCCTGGGAAGAAGGAGTTAGAGAGCTTTTTTTATTGCAAGGCAGAAGAACTTAAGGAGTCAAATTAGGTTTTTCTTCAGTCTTGGTAGCTCAATACAGGTCAACTTTGCATATTTAGGGAGGCTTTTGGTCTATAAAGGTTTTAAAAAGAAAACTTAGTATGTTCAAATCTCATCATATCTCTTAAGAGTATTCTTGGACATAAAACTGGATCAAAACCATCAGAATATCAAAGCTCTCGTGTTAGAAAATGTTACTTTCATAACCCCAATTCACAAGGGAAGCCATAATGTGTAACAGCATGAATGCGTTTTCTTGTAGATAATTAAATGCAGATAAGCTTTTTAAAAACAAAAACCTTGAAAGTGTTCCAAAAACAAACAAGTACCAGAGCTTTGTTTTATCTCCCTCCTGCAGGGCCAGATGGTCTGAGATTTGAAAAGAAAATAACAATACAAAAAAAGATAAGACAATTAGATGGGGAAAGCATTTTAAAGCAATGTTTGGGTACATTTCTAATCTGTAAAGCTTAATCAATTATACATTTGTATTTATTTTCTAGAAGACATTTTTCACGCAGTTAAGTCACAATTTAAAAGGCATTTCTGGCATAAAAACAGCCACATTGAGAAATACAGCAGCCCAGATACATTTAATAATATAGTAAATAACTGCAGTGTTGTATCTGGGACTTTTCCGTTGCATGCAACATGAACATGCATTTTCTATGTGATTATAAATAGCATGTCCAAGGCACAGTCATAATTAATTATAATTTAATTAATTCCCTTTTAGGTTTATAACTGTATATAGTGTGATTAGATTAGAAGTTTTAGGCTTTAAAACTCAAATAAAAAAAAGCAGAAAAATAACGATGCTCAAGGTTTACTTTAGCTAGGAGTTCTTCTGAGGAGGCAAGGGTGAAATTCAGAGCTGTACTTGCAATAAATCAGACAATAAATGAGACATTCTCAGCTAGTTCACAGGAGGATACAAATATAGAGGAGGTGAATGATGGCGTTAAACGCAGAGAGGAAATGGGAGCAGGTCGTGAGCTCCGCTTGCACTTCACTTGCATCATTTAAAACTCACAGCCAGCTATTTACAGCTTTACATTAGTTTGATCCGAAACATACAGATGTATAATGACGGAAGTGAAACTGAAAATATTAAAGACTATTATGAAATTATTATTTTACTTAATACCTATTAAAGCCTTCTCTCAAATAGAATATTTGTTTCGGACTCCGGAAAACATGGTGCTTCATTGCCATAAATAATATTTTCTGTAGGAGAATTAAGCATACAAAAGTATATGTTTTATGCTTGAATGAGTCCAACACAGTTTAACATGTTGAGAGGAAAAACTTTATTTAAATTAAAACCAAAGTAATAATGTAGCAGTGAGCATGTTGAGGACTGCGACAGGAGGCCACACACACACACACTAGGAACACAGTATGAACACCGTAGCCTGACAGCTAAACATAACACTTACAGCAGTGATACACAAGGAAACCTTCTTACTGAGAGAGCAATTACCAATAAACCTGTCAGTGAGAATTTTCATTTCCCAGCACTCTGTATTGCTTTTTGACACTGAAACACTGACCACCCATTACTGTCACCTTGTGTATCGCCCCTTTATAACGCTTATCAGCATGTCATGATCACAAAAAATACACACCTATCGCACATTCTCCACATTTTCTTTCATACGCACATTCTCCACACATCCAGATTATTCTACCCTTTGGAAACGTTCAGCATTTTGTCTGAATTGATTAAAATGTGTGAACTTATTTCTTGAACAAAACTAAAAAACAGCAACCCATGCACAAGAAAAATAAAAGTAGAGGTCTGGCAGCAGGGCACGTTCGATCTGAGGCGGGAGGAGGAGATGAGGATGAAGAGGGGCAGCTGCAGAATACAGTATCTCAGCAGTCGTGCACCTTCTGAGGTGTGTTTGCGTGGCGATGCGGCAAAGGAGGAATTATTCACAGCATAGTTATTGATTGTCCGGTGTCTGTGTGCTCTCCTTGTTCAGGAAAGTGTGCAGAGCAAAAATGGTGACAGTTTGGTTAGGTTTGACTGTGAGAAGCATGTTTGTCCTGTTCCTGTAAAGCCTGGGGCCAACATGTCAACCATTCTTTAACACTACCTGGTGTACAAAGTATGGTTACTGTAAAGCAAGCATGGCTGCCAGTGAAAACACCCTTTCAGTAGGATTAAGTGAATGTTGGCAGTTTATTGACATTTTAAAAAGATGACGCGTCAGAATGAAGTAAACAACTTCTCCCGTGAGCAATGATGGAAGTAAACAAGAATACCGGAAGCAAGGAACCGGGACACTGAAACACAGCGGTGACTTTAAGTTAACATGTGGTGGATTTATTGTCTAATTTTGATTCAAATGCTGGAATAAAAAGTAGCAGAAAGTGAAACGCTTCTTTCCTCAAGTTCAGTCATGTTCTTTGCTTAGCATTCCAAGTTTGGACGCCACGACTTCCTTTCCTGTTACATAAAAGTTTCCATATTGTCCCCTCTGGCATCCCTCCTCTTCTCCTCCCACCTCAAGTTCAAGTCTGTTGAGCCCCTCGTAATTCACCCAAACTGGCTCTTTTCTTACTCAATACCGCTTTTGTCCGAGGGCCGTCTGTATTTGCAGTATTCCCATCCCGCAGTCCTCTAACATCTCTTCTACACTGCTCTCAAACCCCTAGAAGTGTAGCCTGTCCCCATTTACAGCATGGCAAAATCTTTCCCAAGCAATGCCTCATCACCCTTTGCACACCCCATTCCCCTTTCCGATATCTCTCTCCGCTCCTAAGTCCCGACAATCGCTGGGTCATGGGCGCTGTCCGGCAGTGCCGTGTCCTGGCAGTGGTACAGGAAACAGTTGCCCCAGCAACTGTAGCAGATGAGGAAGAGGGCAGCGAGGAAGACCAAGGCACAGATGGTGCAGGGCTTCCTCTCCAGCAGAAAGCTGAGCAGGTAGAAGCCCATGAACATGGAGTGGTTGAACCACAGCGCTGGGTTCAGCGGCTTGGGGATGAGCAGCACAGGAAGTAGCCACTGTAAGCAATACATTGTCAATTTTTTTGTGAAGCGGGTTGGCAGAGGGTCTTTGTGGGGCTGGGACCGGTTAATCCCGGGGTGTTGGAGGTCTTTGGAAAATGAGGATGTAGCACTCTCTGGGAAGATGTGGGGGAGTTGTCCTACCCGACAGAGCTTGGATGATGGAGGGAGCCAGATGTCGTCAGGTCATCCCTGAAGACAGAAAGGAGTGTGAGGATTGTAAGTACCAAACATCTGGAAAGTCTGGTCAATTAGTGCTAAAACTAACAATAATTTCATCAAATCATCTGTCTTTTCACTTATTCACTAAGTGTTTGCCCTTTTAAGTCCCAGAACATAGTGAGAACATCCATCACAATTTCTTAAACGACAAATGTATGCCGTCATATTCAAATTACTTTTACATATGACAAAGAAAAGAAGTAAGTCCTCATAACAAAGAACTTTCAACAAAGTTGTAAACTAACCATT
This sequence comes from Lindbergichthys nudifrons, assembly GCA_943590975.1. NCBI lineage: Eukaryota > Metazoa > Chordata > Actinopteri > Perciformes > Nototheniidae > Lindbergichthys > Lindbergichthys nudifrons. The sequence continues at coordinate 11,324 of CALSBW010029684.1, read as the reverse complement.
CGAACTTTATATCAACCATGATTTCTTTGATGGTAGTACTGCTACAAGAAAATGATAAAATGACCAACCATGCCTGAATTGGCAAGATAATACAGCAGTCCTGTTCAAATGCAAGGGAGCAACGGCTCATACATTTTAGTTTTGGATTCCATAGCTGAAACAATAAGTTGATTGTCGATAAGGAAAACAATATATAAATATTCTCTGATGTCTTTTAGGGCTTTGGTTAATTGTCATCTGGCTTTTATTTGAAAGGTTTACTTGCATTATTGTATGATACATTTCCACACTTTCTACACATGTATACCTCATGGTAAATATAAGACAACCTAACAATGAAGATGCTTTTTACACAATTCTTTAAAGCATAAGTGTCCCTTCGACAGTGAACCTCAAACTCCTATGAGTCACTCCTTAGATAGCTACACATGACTCAAGGTTTGCAACAGTCTTGCATATAAATAAAGTCTACATAATCACTTGATAGAAAAGGTCAAAATGATTAACTGGAAGAAGTATTTTACATTCAAGTTAAAGGAGAGTTTGCCTCACAGGCAGTAGGTCAAAGATGATGTGGAAACTTCAGCTGTTTTGTTTGGCAGCACACAATACCTCAGGTCATAGTAATCAGTGCCCCAGCCCTTTAAAATGATTTGAAAAGTAAAAAAACTATTTACATGGGTTACTTTTCTGCATTGATTCCTTTTCTTGATTATACTTTTAAATAATTAACATTTTCCATACAGGAGTATGACTGTGTGGCGTTAGTCATCCTAAGTAAATAGGAATACTTCCTCCACCCATGCTTCCTTGTAAGGGCCTGATACTCGTAGCTTAGCATCTCAGCTAACCTCAACTAGATACGCACTATGCAACACTTTGCTATTATATGAACATGGGACGGGTATGTTAAGCGTCCGACAACATTGATAGGATTGACTAAATCAAATGATACAATAGACTTCAACTTTAGACAGAGTGCAAATCAACACAGTTACGTCAATGCAGCTGGTTTGGGAAAGAAAACTGTCTGCGGCTGGATGAAGGACAAAAGCTCAGTTGCTGTCAGTTACAGCTGCTAGCATTCACCGACGGACATATGTTTACATAAGCTAATCATGTTACTAAAACCAACTTGTTAGGATTTAGTAGGTATTTATGTTCAGTTGGCAAACATTTAGTTGGACAACTTACGCTTACAGGAAGTTGTGACCTGGCAGTCGACTCTATAGCAAACAGCTTCCGCCAGGTTAGTTACATTGCAATACAAGGTTTGATTGTTTACTTCGACATCTTACTTTATTGAACAATGTTAATGCTATTTGACAGGGAAAGACCAAGTCCGACTAAGTTAGCTAACACTAGCCCAATTCCCCGATGTTTTGCCAGAGATGCATAACCAAACTACATTCAAAAATCTATCACTTTAAATACTGAAGCGAAACCAAATGCAACATGGGGCTTCAATAAACGAATTATGGATCCTGATTTAGACAATTATTATTTCGGCATAGTGCATGTATGACAAGCCGCATTCATTATATACTAATTTTAACATAAGAAATACACAAATCTGACTAGTCTACAATCGCTTTCCACAAATAGCCATCGCAGTGGGCGGTAACGTTAGCGAGCAGCTTTAGGTAGTTCTAAAAGTAGACCGTTTTAAGACTGGGTTTGTGACAGATACAAGTCCTCATTTCAGTAAAATAATGCATCCGGTTTTGTTAGTTATAAGCCCTGTAACTATAAACCACCAGGTTTGTAAAGAGTTGACACGTTGCGTTATCGGAGGCTAGCTAGCTGGGTTAGCTTAAAAAACAAAAGATGTTGCCTATGTGTTGTAACGTAACAGCCGACAAATGCAGCTACAGCTATCAAAGTAAGACACGTTGACGTATATGTTGAAGGTTGGGGTCTGTGTTTGAATTTATTCGTAAAATAAATAGAACAAACCTGACATATTTTGGGTTCATTCTCAGCAGAGAGCTACCATAAACACCAACTGACTGCGTACGTAGCGGCTAGTGTGGCAATGTGGCTGTCACTACCCGATCTGCCCCCCTGCCCGATCCGTACTACGCATGTGCGAGATGGTCCGCCATATTGGACAACTCCGTACGGCAACCCAACTAGGACACTTGACACAGTGGCTTTTGGCAAAGCACACAAAGACAACTAAAAAAACCGAGAGATGAGTTATTGTTATTACAACGTGACTTCACTATTATTTAACAACTCTTTTTATTGGGTTATTTTATTTGGGGTTAAATACATTGTCAGAATAAGTGAGAAATGGATTTAACTTCTGTTAGACAGCTATCATACTGAATACATATTTACTGTGAATATATGCAAAAATGTATGGCATATAGCTGTCTAACAGAAGTTAAATCCATTTCTCACTTATTCTGACAATGTATTTAACCCCAAATAAAAGAACCCAATAAAAAGAGTTGTTAAATAATAGTGAAGTCACGTTGTAATAACAATAACTAATCTCTCTCGGTTCTTTTTCTGCTTTGCCAAAAGCCACTGGGTCCTTCTCAGGTCGACTATTTTCATTTCCTCGGTCCTCGGTATCACCGGAAGTTGATTTGTCTGCGCCATCTTGAGTAGCGTCCAATGGCTCTTATTTCTGCCGGAGGATCGAGGAGCGAGGAGCGATAATGGAGGAGCGATAACCGAGGAACCACCAGACCATCCTCCGGTGAAATTCTCAGATACTCGCCCCGCCCCCTTACTGTGTATCGCTCACTGATTGGACGATGCAGCGCATGCACTGATCTGATGCTTCTTGACATGAGAGCAGAGTTTCCTAGCGGAGTGAAGAAAACACATGTAACTCACAGGACTCACTCCTCAGTTTATACTGCGTTTTGTTTCAATGAATGCATAATTCAGTTACAAATATGTGATATATATGAACAACAAAGTGGTCAAAAATTATTTTATTCAATTATTGGAAACATTTTCATGATCGCTTTTTCGTTTTACATTTTCATTTATTGTCATTTCCATTCAGTCAGTCATTAAGTGCTATTTAACATGTTCATTTGCTACATATCCACACAAACAAAGTGTGCAATCCATGCAATGAATGTTAATCTATCTGGGTTTTGATAGATAACATATCTCTTTTTCTTCTCTGAATGATTTTATTTCTATTGTGCACTCTAATCAATATTAATCCAACTATTGTTCGTTTATACATTTTAAGAATGGCGTTTATCTTTTTTGAGAATGAGTTCTTATTTGATTTAATGTATTTGGGTCTACAACAGATGATACACATGTTTGTGTCAGTAAATGTGTACTAACAGAGGCGGGGGTGTTTGTGAAAATAACGGGGACAGAGCTGCTGTCAGACGATCAGCTGTGCAGCGTCATCACAAACGGACGTCGCTTCACGTGACGCTCCGGAGGAAAGGACGTCCCATTGCTCTTAAAACTCATTTCCCTGCTTCTCGTGGTTTCCTTGCGTCTCTCCATGCTTCCCTGGTGGGAGGGACTAAACGCAGGGAAACGACGCAAGTGAGGGACGCAAGGATTCCTGAGAAGGACCCACAGTGTCAAGTGTCCTATTAGAGTTGCCGTATGTAGTTGTCCAATATGGCGGACCATCTCGCACATGCGCAGTACAAATCGGGCAGGGGAAAAGATCGGGTAGTGACCATGGGTGTTTCTCAATCGCGAGTAGAGCTGCTACAGAGCCACTATTTCAAGCATACTACGTCATCGAGTGCCGCCGAAGGACTGTTCCAATCTCCAGCATACTTGGAAATCTACCGAGCCCGGCGTATTCCGTTTGGAGAAATATCGAGGCTGCACATGTGTAGTCTCCGCGGTCTTAAAATCCCCACAATGCTTTCGCACGGACCAATTTCCCAAATCTGTGGCGGAAAATGTAAGGCGGGGCCTCTCATATGACGCACACCTGCACACTTGCTAGCCTGTTTCACTCTTTGTTTTCCAAATGTCAGGAAGTATTCTTGACTCGCTTCTGAAGCAAGATGCTCGGCAGACATGTGCTACCAAGCAAGCGTGTTAGAAATTAAAATCAATGTTTAATAGCATGATTTAGTCTAAAACATATCGTCAGTCAAAAAGCTGTTTTATTGTGAAAGAACCCGGAAGTTCTCAGGAGATCTCAATGCCAGACTTTTATTCTGAATATCCTTCATATCCGGTTAGCAGTTAGCATGTGGCTAATGATGCTTTTTCTGAATGTAAAGTGAAAATGACATAGACTGTTGCACACCAAAACCTACGGACTTTAACACTACATCTATAGACGTCAAGATATTATTACTGCTGAATATTAAATGAAGGTACAGTTGATCGTAGAGTGTTTTCACATTACGTGAGTAGCTATGACGTCAGAGGAAGTTACCGTAGATGAGAACTGTGCCGGAGAGGTGTTTCTAGGACTTCTTTACTAACTATTACAGCCGTTTATAAGATATTAAATAGAAAGTCATGACAGAGATAAGCAAGAGAAAAGGTTTAAGGAACTAGGCAGGGAATACCAATGTTGAAACTATCTGTTTTTACGCGATGTCGAACCTATGCAGATGAGAAGGGTGGTCCCACTATCTGCACAGCGGGAGAGAACAAGAGGATAAAAGAAGTCGAAACCAACAGCTCTCCCTCTTTCCTACGCTGCAGCCACCTGGGGACATCACCGGCTTTGTCTCTTCCTTACCTGTGCTTGTTCTTTAACCACGTTACTTAATTAAAGTACCCATTTGAACCTTTTCAGAGACTCCATTAGTCTCACTATTTTAAGTTCCTTTCCTGGGAGCGAGAAGATCACGATATATCTACAAGCGTACTCGCGATTGAGAAACACCCAGTCAGTAGGCTTGTTTGAGACAAGCGAGACCGACGCAGACCTGCGCAATTGCGATCAAGGTCTTGCTAGTGCGTTGCATGATGGTTAGTCATGTTGTCCGACTTGCTCTGGAGGCTCGCCTACATGAGACCTTGAAATCTCGCGGGACAAAGACGCCCGCAGACTTGAGAGCGAGGCGCAGCGAGGCGGCGCAGTTTCTCTCCACGGGCTGCGGAAGCAAAATGCTTGATGGGAAACGAGTCGCTGGTATCTCGAGCTGAGCGCTCATTGGTGGTTTTTACCCCGTGCTGGTGATGAAACGGGGGGTTACGTATTGTAACCCTAGTTATATAAACACAGGCGGAGCCCTCTCCTGGACTCTATGGGTACTACCTTATCCCGCGTGCATTCTCCCACTGAGACTTCTATAGACGTAGCCGGCCCAGGGCGGGCCTACCTGAATGCGCGCGCATCACACCGTATAAAAGGAGGCCTCGCCTCCTGACTATCATCCTATAACTCTCTTCAGCGAGCGGAATAGAACAGACAGTGCCCTGAGTAGAGGGCTCCGCCTGTGTTTATATAACTAGGGTTACAATACGTAACCCCCCGTTGTATCTCTCACAGGCTCCGCCCTCTACTGGACTCTATGGGTACAGTGGGTGGAGCCCTGATGTATACGCGCTCTGTCGTCCAACACCATTCCACCCTACTGCCCCTGACCGGCTTTTATGGTCAGCAGCTGCTGCCCCACACTCTCCCTTAACCCGGTTGTGACCGAGGAGAAATCTGGGCTGCGGCTGACAGAGCACACCCTGCTGCGCTTACCTTGCAGAAAGAGTGCTAAAAAAACAGTGCCGGGGGACCCCCCCCCCCGCCCATGGACGGGTGGGGAGAGCCCCCTCGGCCCCGTATGGGCTTGCTACGCACCTGCCTTCCTGAATCCCTAAGGATAACGGACCGTCCACACAGCAGCGTTAAAAAAATCTTGGGGATTTTTTTGCGAGCAAGGCACCAACAACCAATCACATGAATCTCCCGCCCCCGACATACGAAGCAAAAAAAGCCCGAAGTAAACTGGATATAAACTCCCCAAACAGGCGAAAACCTACCACTGTCTCTGCCACCTCCCTGCCTGGCTCCTCCGGTTTATATCCCGGTAGGTAAATAGGGACTTGTCATAAAGCACCGGGTGATTCCCTCCCGCTAATTTCTCCTCCATTTTTTGGAATATGAGGAAATGACCTGCTATGTCTCTCCCAGCATACACGCGGTTTGATTGGCTAGCGCTTGAACTGTCAGATTTGAATACACGGGATTTGATTGGCTGACGCTTCCACCTCAGCCTCAAAAGTTGAACATTGTTCAACTTTGAATCCTGAAAATCCTGAAAATCTCCGCTTGCCTGCCCACAATGCAATTCGGCGAAAAGTGAGGCAAGTGACGTCACCCCCATTCAAAGTGAATGGGCAGAAGATTTTCAAGATTTTTTAACGCTGCTGTGTGGACGGTCCGTAACAGGGAGAGCGCCAGCGCCCATGCCTCACCCTCAAGCACTGACCCCGTGCAGAGTGTGAGAGGACTAAAAATGTGGGGGGCTATCCCCCTCCTGCCGAGAGGAGGGGGGCAGCCCCTCCGCCCGTGACGGGCCAGCGCGCCCCTTGCCTATCCCGGCCCAGGAAAGGTGAAGGCGCATCACGTCCGGGGGGGGGACTGTGGGTCAGTTGGCATCTGACCCCCTCCCCGGACGTGATGCGCAAATCACAAAACACAAATCCTGTGTTGCCCCAGCAAGCGCAGACAAGGAGAAAGGGCCAGACATGTCCAAGAGATAAAACCTTATAAAGGGGCCTGGCGTCGACCAAGACGCCGCTGTGCATAAATCCTCCACACTGTTGAATAAGGCTGTTGACACAGCTACAGCCCGTGTGGAGTGCGCACGAATTCCCGTGGGGCAGGCTCTCCCTGCCTGTCCGTAGGCATGTGCAATGCACTCGCAGAGCCAGCCTGCCAGGCGTTTCTTGGACAGAGCTTTCCCGATCACCCCGCCCCCGAAGCACACGAACAGCTGTTCGGTGCATCTAAGGGCAGCCGTGCGCTCCACATAACATGCTAGCGCACGCACCGGGCAGAGGAGGTGCAGTTTAGCCTCCCTGGCCCCCCATGGTGGGGGAGACTAAAACCCCCTAACTGAATAGTCCTCGACCTGAACGCACTCCTTAGGTCTTTAGGCACAAAGGAGGGGTTCGGTCTAAGTGTTGCGCCGCTCCGGCCACCCCGAACTAGGAAACAACTCGGATGCACCGACAGAGCAGTTCACTCGGACACTCTTTTGGCTGACGTTAAGGCAAGAAGCAAAGCTGTTTTCCACGACAATGCTTTCAGAGGGGAGAGCTCCAGAGGCTCAATGGTCCCGAGGCCAGAGCCTCAAGCACTAGGGGCAGGTCCCACTGCGGGGTGGAGATGTGCACTACAGGGCGCAGTCTCCTAACCCCCTGTAAAAACCGCGACATCAGTGGTTGATTAAAGGCTGACCTGCCACCAAAATCCCTCATGATAGGACGAGATGGCTGCTGCATACACTTTCACCGTGGAATGCGCCAGCCCTCTGTCCACCAGTAAGTGTAAGAAGGATAAAATAGAGCCCAACTCACAAGATAGGGCCTCTATTCCCCGCTCCTCACACCAATGCTGGAATCTTAGCCACTTTGGCCTGTAACAGGCTGTGGTGGATTCTGCTCTAGCTGCCTGGATAGACTGAATAACGCTGTCAGACAATCCACCCTGTCTCAGCCTGTCCCTCTCAGGAGCCAAGCCTGAAGAGAACGGCCCAGAGTGGGTAACGCCCCGATTGCACCTGCCCCTTGAGACATCACCCCCCAGAACTGGGGGATCGCCCAGGGCTGGCCCACCTTCATCTGTGTCATTTCTGAGTACCACGGAGCTCCGACGCGATTCGGTGCTACCAGAATGACTGCCAGACGTTCTCACCTCACTCTCCCCAGGAGAGGGAGAATGAGACGCAGCGGTGGAAAGGCGTATAGCAGCTTCCTTGGCCATGGCTCGTGTGCAAACGCGTCCACCCCCAAGGGCGGGTCGTCGCTCAGGGCCATGGAGAACCACAGGGCACAGAGGCTGTTGCGCCGGCTGGCGAACAGGTCCACTTCTGCTCTCCCGAACTGGGCCCAGACCTGTTTCACCACCTCCGGGTGAAGCACTCGCCTGGCAGGGGGCCGCCCCTCGACCTGAGGTCGGCCCCTCTGTTCTCCAGTCCCGGGACATGGCGGGCTCTCAGAGATAACACCACCTCTGAGGCCCATAACCACAGCTCCTCCGCTGTGGTCAACAAGGAGGCGGAGCGGACTCCGCCCTGCCTGTTGATATAAGCCACTGTGGTGCTGTTGTCGCTCCTGACCATTACATGTCTCCCCTGAATTAGGGGCATGAAATGCCGGAGGACTAACGCTACTGCCCGTAGCTCTAGGAGGTTGCTGTGTCGAAACTCTGTCAGAGCCCAGCGCCCACCTATAGCTCTCTTCAGGCAGGTCCCTCCCCATCCTGTTCCGGACGCGTCCGTGAACACTGTGATGTAGGAGGTCACCCGTCCCAGTGGAGACCCCCTCCGGAGGTGGTCCGGAGACCCCCAAAACCGGAGGTTGCCCCCACTGAGGGGGGAAGGGATGGTCACCAGCCGTCGTTTGTGCCTCCAAACGCAGGCTGGGGAACCACCTCTGCAGGCGGCGCATATGTAGTAACCGGCGGGACCACCATGTGAGCAGCCGCCATGAGACCCAGAGTCTGCATGACAGTTAAAGCTGTCACTGTTGCCCCCTGTTGCACCACACCCAAATACAACGCCTGTTGGCGAGGTATGGGGGTGCTCCTTTTTCCCAATCGATCGCAAAACCTAATTTGGTTAGGTGTGTGATCAACTGTGCTATGCAAAACATTGCCTGTTCCCGGGACCCAGCCATGACTATGAGGTCGTCTATGTAAAATAAAACTCTCATGCCGTGTGCGCGCAGCGGTTGAGGCGCTGTGGCCACACATTTGCCGTATGTGCGTGGGGATAGGGAATAACCGAACAGCAGCCTGTTGTATTCGTAGGCTATACCCTGGAAGGCAAAACGCAGATACTTTCTGTGCTCTGGAACAATTTCCACATGAAAGTACGCGTCTTTCAGGTCGATGGTGGTGAACCAATCGCCTGGCTGCACAAGCCCTAGTAACTGTTTCACAGTTAACATGCAGAATTTCCTGCTGGAAATATGACGATTCAGGCCACGGAGATCTAGAATAGGTCTGAATTCCCCTGTTTTCTTGAGAACCAGGAAATACATGGAATAAAGACCCTTCTCTCTGTGCTGAGGACGCACAACAGACACAGCCTGTTTCTGCACCAGAGCCTGAATCTCTGCTGAGAGGAAACCCATCTCCTCCTGGGAAGACAGATTTACCTCTCGCATGCCCATAAAAGGAGGTGGGATGCTGCAAAACTGGAGTGAATAGCCCCGTTTCAGCGTCCTGTCCATCCACCTTGTCAGTACACAGCTGAGTTTCCATTCCCCATAACATTGTGTTAATGGGCAAGCCCTCAGCTGTGGGGCCGCAGCTATGAAGCTGTGGTACTCTCTGGTGGCCCACTCCGCCGTCAAACCCTCCATAAAAGGAAGTTTGACCCATGGGGGGCTGACACAGAAAGGGCCGTTTTTTCTATAATGCAGTTTCCACTCAGAGAAAAAAATGGCAGATTTTCCACTGAGGTCCCTGAACGCACCACGGCACGCTCCCGTGAGAGTGCGCGCTCCGCCATAATGCTGTTTCCTCTTAGAGAGAAAGAGGCATTAATCGGAGCTTCTTCTGTCCATGAGCGCACCGCGGCCCGCTCTCGGGGGGGAGGGGCCGCGCGTCGTCATAATGCTATTTTCCTCACTATGGAAAACAGCATTAACCGGAGTTCTTACAGGCGTAGTGTGTTTTACTAAGGCCCCTGAACGCACCGCCACGCGCCTCTTTACAAGTGCGGGCATTGCTATAATGCAGCCCCTATCACTATAGTAAACAGCATTATTTGGAGTCTTAGCTTCAGGCATAGAATGTTTTCTAACAGAAAAACGTCGGCCATAATGTCCCTGTACCCGCACCGCACTATAACAGTGCTGCCTGCGGTTTATCACTCTCATCTGCGCACTCCCACTAGCCTCCTCCCTAACGGGAGCTATAGCTGGGGCGGCGAGTGGGGAATTTGTACAGTCATCAACATGTGCAAGTGTATTGTGGAAACAAAGGACACTCAGACTTGGATACAGATCAACACCATCTTTATTTTAAAAGTTTTGACAGAGATCTGGGCATTAAATAGGCAGATAACTCCGCGAAGATGGAGCTCCCCACCCGGGTGCTCTGCTGTTGCGGAGCCTGCCTCGGTCGGGCAGCCCTTCCCGTGATTGCCGGTATGCCGGTGCCACGGGGTGGGCCGTAGAGGTGGAGGGCGCTGCAGCTACGGGACCCCCGTGCCGGCGCCTCTCCCTAGAAGTCTCAGTGGGAGAATGCACGCGGGATAAGGTAGTACCCATAGAGTCCAGTAGAGGGCGGAGCCTGTGAGAGATATAACTCTCCATTGGCTCGGCAAAAGTGTGTTGTTGTTTTGTGTCAGTTTTACCTCGCCACTTCCATTCACATTTTTCATCATTGTTCCACAATGTTTATCATCATGAAATTAATATCTATATATTTTATACAATACTTGCACTGCTTACCGTTGTCATACTTTATATATTTTAGCATATTCATACACACTGTTCATACTGTTCTGCTCATAGGCTACTGTGTATATCTAGTGTATTCATACCCCTCACTGTTTTTTCATCATTCAATTCATTCTATATTTTATTCTGTAGATTGTGTACATTACTTTTCACTTTACTGCTTGTTGCACTCCTGGTTAGAAGCAAAACTGCATTTCGTTGTCTCAGTACCTGTAATCTGTGCAATAACAATAAAGTTGAATCTAATCTTGAGCAGGAACAAATGTATTTACTTAGTTAGTACATATATGACAATAACGATTAAACACATTTGTGCATTCTTCAGAAGAGAGAAACTTGCTCTGTCATAGGCCTACTGGGTCAGGCTACAAGGAAGTGGAGAGGAAAATATCACAAACAGAATACTACAGGATTGCTGGGAATCAGTGGCGAGCCGTCAGGGCCCTCTAGGCCCTCTGTGAGGGCCTAAGCTATTCCAAAAAATAATATTTAAAAACATTTAAAAAAATATATATATATTTTTTTAATATTATTTTTGTTATATTTTTCATTAGTTTTACAGAAAAAAAACTTGATTTAATTGTATTTAAAATAACATTTCCAAATAAATAAATCCTTCGAATCTGCCTGTTCAGTCTCTGTTTGAATGTGAAGGGTTACATGAAAGAAGCTCGCCTGGCCCTCTCTGCGATTCACAGAGGGCCCGCTATAGTAACTGAACG
>CALSBW010029682.1:339886-385237 GCA_943590975.1 Lindbergichthys nudifrons | reverse complement strand
ATAAAACCCATAATGGGTCCAGATGTCTGCTTTCAGAACACTAGGAGTGACACGGGACAAAGACAAAGGTACAGTAACGTTAATGTGATGATTAATCAAAGTCAATTGAATTGTAGTTACCGTTGATGGAACAGTGTTGACTTGCTAGCTTACTTTTAGACGATAGCAAGGTCGTTTGTTTGCTAATCAATAGTTATATTTAGAGTTAACGTCAATTACCGTTACTCCCACCTTAAATTCAGCGAAGTTTGGAAAGATTATTCAGATGTTACCACACCTGTTATATTTTCATATACATCTGTTGGGGCGAGCCAATGTTTGCCCTGCTTGTAGTAATAGGCTAGTAATAATGATAGTCATTAAAATGCTATTCCTTTTACATCCCCTCCATAATTTATAGTTGTAGGCTTTTATTTTATTGCCTTACAGTTTATGCTGTTTAAAGTATGTTCAATAGTGTAAAGTTTACATCAGTGTTAAAATGCTCATCACTACTGTAAATATTGCATACCTTAGCTTATATCTTTAATATGCTATATTACACTGTACGTACAGATGTAGCACTCCAGATAGGACTCCACCCAGCTATGCAAGCAAACAAGAGACAGAAGTATTTGAATTTTATCAGACACCGAATTTATAGCATTGAAAATAATTACTTTGAAAATCATGTATCTGAATTTTTTTGCTCCGAATTTACCCATGTAAAATAAAAATGTAACAATTCAAGTTAAAACAATTTGAATGGTCAAATTCAGATCCCAAAAATTCAAGTTAAAAACATTTGAATGCACAATTTTGGTGTTTAAAATTTGACGTCAAAAATGTCGATGCAGCATCATCCGGGCTACCCAGACAGGATAAGCAATCGAGCCTGAATGCAATCGAACCGACTTCTGGCCTATCAGAGCACGGCTTTGTCAGTCATGTGATCAAAACAATCTGGGAGAAAGATGACGGAGAACAGCGGGGCTCCGGTAAGTTTGTGCTGTTTATTTTACTAGCAGTGAGGGCTCGATAGCATTTGTATCTTACATTAGCTAGCTAAATGAGTGAAGTAGCCTTGTGCCTTGCTGTTAGCAAGCTCCGTAGTTATCATTAATTGAAGTGAATCACAACGTTACCGTGTTCTTTTGTGTGTGTGGGGGGGTGACGGTTTGCAAAGTAACGTTACTGATTTCGGTTAGATAAGTCAAGTAGACAATGCTACACTATACAAATACTCTCTTACAAAAGCCCTGCATTTAAACATGTTAATGTTACTTTAGTAAAAGTATGCTCAGGAAAGTGTTGTTAAAGTATTTAAAGTAGACACAAGTTATACTATTATATTATATCATTTGTTTTATTGTTATTACCGATGCAAGAGTTGACTTAACTGTTGTAGTTGGAGCTCATTTTGAACAATGAGTTAACTAATGATTTAATGTGCTGGTTATTTTCTACATTAATAGATGAAGGTCTGGTTTGTTCAAACTCTCAAAATAGTAGGACATGCTGTCATAATTACCCAGAGTCCGAAGTGACACCTTTACAATGTTAAAGCTGTTAGATAAATGTAGTGATGTAAAAACTAAAATATTCAAGATAGTGTAGTGGAAAAGAGATGTTTTAAAAACATGTTACTAAAACAAAATCTCTTGTTTTGGACTGACAGTAATGATTCAAGAAATAGTAGATAAATAAATACACACATCAATCTGTGTGCATTTGTTGTGGATGGAACACAACAACTGGTGCTCTGACCTGTGATGCCTCCTCCAAACATTATAACCAGACTGTATCATTCAAACTATAAGTAACAGTTCTAGCTACTTGACTTTAGACAAACAATTCAAAAGACAAAAACACAATTTATTGAAAGACCAATCTTTATTTTACGGTGCCTCTCCTTTTTCTCAGGCCTGTCCTTTCCTAACAGAAATATCAAAAACATATTATTGCAGAGCAAGTGTGTTATTTAAAGGGCCCATGTCATGGCCATTTCCACTGATCATAATTCCATTGTTGAGGTATACTAAAATAGATTTATACTGTGCAATTTTCCAAACTCACATTGGTTTCGCATACAGCATCTCTGTAAAGTATGTGTATTCAGCAGTATTCACTCTCTCCACTAAACGGCTCGTTGGAGCTCTTGCCCCCCCCTCCCTGTGAGCCTAGTGTGCTCCGATTGGTCAGCTCGGCCACTCTGTTCTGATTAGTCAACCACCAGAGAGGCTCCGCTCATGTCTAACAGTGCTTTTTTCGGCTCGCTCTCAGCGGAACAACAGTCTTATAATGGCGTCGGTACAGACGTATATTTTATACGCTAACTAACCAAACTGTACCTACAACTGTTGTTTTTGAAGAGTAAGTTATTTTTACCTGTAATAAACTACTACTGTTTGATGAGAAATCAAATCATGGTTTGCTATATATGTGTTATGCTTCCCGAGAAGTGACTGGAGATGAGAACCCGCTACGCAAACACTTAGACGGAAACAGTGGTGAAGTGTCAAACAATAGTCTTTATTTGACCACGGCACAGGCAAGGTGTAGAGAGGAGCTCAGAGAAGGGAGACGTGGAGCTGGATAGACCAGGGGGAAACGGAGGTGCGGAGATGCACGGAGGGAGCACCGGCGTGGAGAGACGGGGATCCAGAGCTGGTGAATGTTATCCGGATCGAGCTGGTGTGCGTGGAAGCACGGAGGAAACACAGACGAGGAGAGCCGGGAATCCAGAGCTGGCGAATGTAGTCAGGATGAGCTGGTGTGCGTGGAAGCACGGAGGGAACTCAGACGAGGAGTCAGAGGCTGGACGTGGCAAGCAGAGCGGCAGGTGTGTGGATCTGGAACAGGAAAGAAGCAGGGTTAGGAAGGAATATCCTCTCACTAGGAGCATCAAAAAGGTTACTAGGATAAATGCTAGTAGGCCTGGACGATAGTTTACCACTGAAGAATAAACGAAGAACTGGCGAAGTCTGAGGATGGGAACCAGGGTTTTAAGCAGGTGCAGGTGAGTAGTGGCAATCAGTGAGATGTACAACAGCAGCGGAGGTGAGTTGGCGGGAATCAGAAAGTAGGTCAGCCACGCCCAGCCAGGAAGACAGACAAACACAGAAGGGGAAAAGAAGGAGGAAGTACTGCAGATCCTCACAATATGAATGATATGTAAAGTAAACAGATATGGTTCTAAACTGTATTGAAGTAAACATGTATTATTTTGAATTGTATTTTAGTGAACATGTATTGTCTGAACTCTTTTAAGTAATCACATATATAGATATTGTCTTTTCACTTACAACTCACTGACCCAGAGATCCTGTTAAACACACATGCACCTCCTCCCACCAGCACACACACATATTCTTTTCAAGGTCCTTTCTGGGCATCAATATATCTGTGTACAATGTTTGGTTGTCTGGGAAAGAATAGTTTGCGTGAAATATTCCTTGGGAAAGTAAAGGAGTGAATATCGGTGCAGAGATAAGATTGACTCTGTCCTTGGGAACTTCCGAATCTCACGCTCTGCTCAGAAGAAAACATACTTTTTCCCAGAACTCTGATTCGTTGTATTGGACCCGACCAGAAGTGAATCCAACCAGTAAAAACACCTGGGGGAGTGAGCAGCTCACACAGCTCCTCCCCACGGACTCTCTGATTCGCTTCGGAGTAAAATGTGAAGGAAGAGTCGACACATCTCCGCCCCAAAATATGGATATGAATACTGTTGTTTTTGTATGTAAAATGCTTCCTGTTTGCTGACTGGCTGGTCCCGATATCCCTGTATCGCACAGCAGTAGAAACCTGAAGTCCGGAGTACTCTGTAAAACTTGTATACGTGTGATGAAGAGCCGGCTCCCAGTCAGAGTTGATACCGCCCCCGTGATAAATAAACGTAATTATTGTGAAGCCAGCTGCAATGGATCATTGATCCACCAGGGGGTCAAAATGTCACAGTGTTTACAAACATTGACCATACCGTTCACCAGCCCCCACTGTTGAGTAGGCTATACTCTTTGTTTAAAACTAATTGGCCATTGGAATGTGTGTGTCCCAACCCCCCCTGTGATATCTCTTCTCCAGCAGTCTGTAGGTTTGTGTTCGCATATTTATGCTGTCGCAGTTCCTGTTGTTTCTATCGCGCATTGCCGGTATGAAAGGGTCTGTGCCGGAAATATCAAGATAATACGGCAGGGTCCGTTACAGTTTGTTTTCATCTGATTTCAAAGTCTTGGCTTTCAGAATATTAAACTTGTTTCGGCAAATTTAGATGATAAATACAACTATGAAGCTTGTAACGGCATAATTACTTAAGCGGAGAACGGAGTAATTTAACGTTACAGCAGGCATAACAACAGCCGGTGTTTATTTTATTATTATATATAGTCGTTATTCATTTGTTTTAAAGCTCAATAAGGAAGATTTAAACTTTCACACACAGCTTTTTCCAGCGGTATCCATAAATCTCTTAATTTTGACCTCAAAGTGCACCAGATTGATGCATTTAACTTCAATATAAAGAAAAACATCTTCTGTTGTAACAACAATAACATTATAAATAGTAACATAGCTGATTCACCATCCCCCACCCCCCTACTGTATGTTGATTTTGTTTGCCTATATGTAAATAGGTGGCATTTAGTACCCCCTTCTGAGTGAATACCTGTTGTCCGGGGCTAAGCCCATAGGACGATGCTCTGATGTCAACCCCCCCCCGTTGACAATTCACGAGCGTCTAACTCTCTTCCCCCCCCGTCGCACCTTCTAACAGAGCCCTCCCACATATCAAATCCCAATTTAACCCCTGGAGCAGAAATGAAAGAGTTTTAAAAATGTTTACGTTTTGGTAAGTTTTTAGGGAAATGTTGTAATATTGCAACGTTGGCCTTAGGTGGGAGCAGAATTTCTGTATTTCTACTCACATTGTCTGAATAAATATATTGAACAACTAAGGGTTAATTTGGAGGATTGATTGCTTACTTAGCCCTATATCAGTATATAGCATGAATAATAATCACACATCACTCATATTTGTTATGAATAATCATTTTTAATTAATTAAATAGTAAGTCGCTTTGGATAAAAGCGTCAGCTAAATGCAATTTATGAAAGCCTCACTCAGGATTTTTTGTGTTTTTATTGCTCTTGAGGCATTAAAAACAAGATTTTAACTTTAGTTTTTTATATAATATCTGCATTTTCTCTTGTGAAAAACTAAGTCTTAGTACTGGGTACTAGTTAATGCCACTATCACCACCACATTTAAACCAGATGAACTGGTAGTTATCCGGGGTGCTGGAGAGTAATTTTCAGGCTCCTCTCCACAATTGTCCCCCTAAAATGATTTTGAATCATTATTTTTGCATTTCAATGCATTTATTCTATCATGTATATGGTTCCCCAACACAATGCACATAGTCTGGAGCTCACTGGGGTCCTGCATATGCTTTAATCAGGCGTTTTAACACTTTTTCCCATGAAAATGATTTTTAATCACTATCATGGGGCTATGAAAATCAAATCCCGGGTAATGCAGAGCACAATTGCACCTTTTACTATTTAAATATATTTGTATTATATATTTTTGGGATAGAAAGGTGACCTCTCTGGGTGATTTAGTCAGTTTATGGAGCTTAGCCCACAAATCCTGCACTGTAAAAAAAGTCTGTGAAATTAACAGGGAAAAGCTGTAAAATCACGACATCAAAAAACTGTAAATAGAGAAACAATGAAGCAGTGTTTAATTTACAGTAATATTTCGTAAAGTACTGAACCAAACAAAACTGTTAAATTCACATTAAGAATATGTTAAAATAATTATATTTCATTGTATAATTTACAGATTACTGTGGTTTGAACACAGAAAAACTGTAATACATAAAACAATACAATACAGTTAAAATTACAACATGACAGTGTTAAAATCATGTTTTTTTATATTTTTTCATTCTTGAATATACTATAATATACTTACTTCTTATTTCTATTTGTTTAATACATATGTTTATTTTTGAAATTGGAAATAACCCAGTACTGAGATATTCTTGGAAATTAAATGAGAATCCATAAAACAGCTGGCGTTTGGATTCTGCGGCCGACCGGCTATTTGGAGTGGAATGCAGCCCACGGCAGACAGCCCAAACAGTAATCGAACGCCTCCGAAGGAAACGGCCGCTGAACTGAGACACGCCTACTGAGCAGTAGAGTTTGTTTCTGTTATTTCATTGGACTATTTAATTATCGCGGGAGCTGCCACTTTTTGCAGGTTAACGGTTACGGCTCAGTGCGCGGCCAAGTCTATCTCAAGTCTGCCTTCCACGGACCACGGAGCTGTCTGCACATGAGCGGAGGATCACATCTGTAGCACTGGTAAGCTAACCGTTTATTTTCTTCAAACTTCAATTATAACACTGTGTGTTGTCAGGACAATACTAACTTCTGTTTGTGATTGAGTGCATTTTGCAGCAAAACGTTGAGGGTTTATGTTCTGCATGCATAAGTGTTTTTTCAAATGTGTTGGCGCGAACTGCAAGCAAACAACGGTGTGTTGTCAGGACAATGCTAGCTTCTGTTTGTGATTGAGTGCATTTTGCAGTCATAGTTATAACGTCTACTGACCGGGGGTTAATTTAAATAGTCTGGTGACGTTATTGAAGTATCATGCTAAAAGCTGAACTCTTTATTTTCGTTTAATTCATGCTGTTGTGAAGCGGGGGGTTTGAAGCTACATCTGAGCGGGTTCAAAGTTAACGGGCAGTCATGTTAGCGTGTATTAGAAGTATTCGATGTTCTCGCGCCCAGGAGAGGAGCTTAGAATGAAGAGATTAATGGAGTCTCCGAAAAGGGTGATGATACGATGATACAACAAGCAGAGGGTAAGAGGAGAGACAGAGCAGCTGTTACCTCGCCGGGGTGAAGGGGGGAAGTCTCATGGTGAAGAAGAAGTCGCTGTCCAGAGCTCCCTCACCTCTCTGGGCTGTGACGTAGGGGGCCGTCCACCTCAATTCCCGTTGTGCATAACAGGGGATTTCGATATTTTGTATTCATTGCTCACTTCCACACGCCTTTTCTCCTCCTACTCTCTTTCATTACTTTTTATTTAATACTTTATAAACAGCTGTAATAGTTTAGAAACACTTTTACGGCAGTTCTCATTTTCGGTAACTCCTTCTGACGTCATAGCTACTCACGTGTGTGAAAACACTTTACGATCAACTGTACCTTCATTTAATATTCAGCAGTAATAATATCTCGACGTCTATAGATGTAGTGTTAGAGTCCGTAGGTTTTGGTGTGCAACACTCTATGTCATTTTCACTTTACATTCAGCCAACTCCTCTGGTTCCGTCTTCTCCTCAGGGTCTGTCTTCTCCTCAGGTTCTGTCTTCTCCTCAGGTTCTGTCTTCTCCTCAGGTTCTGTCTTCTCCTCTGGTTCTGTCTTCTCCTCAGGTTCTGTCTTCTCCTCAGGTTCTGTCTTGTCCTCAGTCCATCAGCTCTTGAATCCTTCCGCTGGTACTCTTTTCAGTGGCCCAACTGCTTTGCATTTCATCTCCTTCTTTACAGTCTCTTCGCTGTTGTATGGAGGGCGTGTTCTGCTCTCACGTCCCACACTCTGCTCTTGTGCCATATCTCGTGGCTCAGCTTGGAACTTCATGTCCTGTCTCAGGACTGATGAGAGTATGCTTCTTTATGTCAGCATGCTGTTCTGGTTGCCTCAGGTGGAGATGGTTCTGGATGCAGTCTTGTCGTTGTTGGTTCAGCTCTGGTTCTCTGTCTGTTCGATGGAGAAGGAGGAGGAGTCTCCTGTAGTGAGGTATTTTGTCTGATAGGGGTCGTAGCAGTCTGACAGGCAGAGAGAGAGAGTCCAGGTCTCGGGACGCATTACCTATAGAAATTCTAACACACTGAGGTAAAGTAAATCCAACCCTCTCCACTCTATTTTCTAATCTGGCTCTGTTTTAGTTGTTAAATGCCATCTAAACACAATTAATGTTTACTAATAAATGTACTATATCTCTAAACATTGTTTTTCTCCCACTGTAACACATCTACTCCAAATAACTCTTTCAGGAAACCATTTTCTTCTATAAATTGAAATACTTACATGTTTCAAGCACCACATATTTCACACACTATAAAAGGACGTCCCCATATATTCTCCAATATTTTAAATCTCACTATTACTTAGAGCAATAGTAACTTTTGTGACTGGATACATCTGTGCACTGTCGCCACAATCTGTTGGGGAATTTTGTTCAGAGTTTTTTCATACACAGCTGTCCTCGTGGGTTGGTACCCTGTTTCTACTGTAATAACTTTTCAATAATTGTGCTCAGGTCACCAGTCGGTTGTCAAGTCTTAACGGAGGGTGTTTCTGGTACAGACTAAAACATGGATCCAGTGTATTTGGAGATTCCCCTAATTTGTAAAACCCCATCACTTAAATATTCCGATCACTTAAACCCATCTCATCATTTGGTACAAGAACTGCATATAGGGGGGGTGAATCATCTTGATCGTAACCTCCTCACCTTTGGGAACGAGTATTTCTAACTCCTCCTCTTGTTGCTCAGCTGATCTTCTGGCTCTGGGGACAAGTGAGAGTCTCTGAAACACAGCTGGTGTTTTGTTAGTGATGTGGGCATTTTCTATGAGTGAACTAATGGATCCATGTCTTACATGATATCGTACTCCCCATCCAACCAGAAAGGTGCCAAGTGTAATGAGCACAATTAACAATGCTATTCTGACTCTTACCCCTAGGGGACCCCACAGTTGCTTTGGCTTTGTTCTTGACATAATCTCTATTTTATCCATGGTTTTGTCAGTTACAGAATGTAAATGATGAGTACAAAAATAACTTCTACAAAAACTGGAACAGAACGTGGTTCTTTTTCAGGTGTAAAACAAAAACAAGTTTTCACTTTAGTGTACAATCTTATAGAATTCTAAAGACAATTCGTCTTTCCTGTAGTTGCTATCTTAATCTTATTTCTATTTATTGTTTTGTTCCAGCTCTGCCAAATCAGTCCTAGCTTCCAATACTTCTCTGGAAGTTGCCAGTGAAGGTGACAATGTGTGAGGTGGTGTCAATTTGCTCCTTTTTCTTTACCTTTAAACCGGAGCGCGTGTGAAGTTCGTTACAACTTGTCACGGTTCCGACCACCGGGGATCAGCCCACTGTGTTTTGGGAACTTTCACCCTCACCCAATCACCTGGCCGAACAGGAGTCTCTTCTGGTGTCTCGTCTGGTATCTGTGCAGTTTTTCCTAGCCTGTGTAGACAAAAACTTGGACAATATTACTCAGAGCTCTGACATATGGTTCACTTCTATTGGTCCAATATCTAAAACTGGACCACTCCCTCCTTGGAGGAGGCCCAAGCTTTGGTATACCTTTTGTTGTTATGCGACCTTTTGTTAACAACATGTTATTATTTATTAACTACAACGTTACCGAAATCCATTATCTGACTAATCATGACCTTCCCTCCTTTGAGCATAAAATGCTCATTAATATCGCAATGATTACTCCATTATGAATAGGACATGGAAAAACCCATAACGTCATAGCAAACACATAAATCCTCTGTGTACCCACAAGGCGTACAAAGATGTTGTGATGCATCGTCTTCCGATGTTATAAATGCATATTTACTAAGAATCTTCCATTAGCACAAAAATATAGTTTATTTCTTGTTAGTTCAATAATGGCTTTTGTCATGGTACTATGTATCAGTGTTGCTGCGATAAACCACACCCTTGGTGTTGCTAATGCGTCTTAATAGCTCTAAGATTAGAGATTAGCTGACACTGCTGAACAAACAAATCATGACAAAATAATATTTCTTTAAACTAGAGGGAAATACGAACTATTCTAACAGAGGTTTACACGCCGAAGAACATGAAGGGCTGATGTCCCTCACTTAGAAATAGATATTGCCTTATGCACTACTTTATAAATCAGCAAATTCACTTGAACATAAATAAATGAAGACTGATTCTTGAAACTGTTGTAAAAAAAACGTACAACTTCTTCATCCAAGCTCAGTGTTATGTTATTTAGTTTGCAGCTCATGCCTTAAAACTGAAACTTCAGACCTATTATAAAAATGTGTTTATGAGAGCATGTAATCTGACTCCATATATTCCTCAATTTATAATAAATGAAGTTCCCCTTTAAACACAGCCCCGGTCTATCTATGTACTGGCTAGTAATGGTTGTGCCAGTTCCTGTCACCCTGTCACTGTTCTCCCGCTAACAGTCACTCTCTAGTTCTGCTGGGTTCTTGTTGACTTCTTCACTGGTTTGAGACAAGCGATCTTATTGAAACACCTCCCTTTGTAGCCAGACTTCACCACAGCAGAATCGAGTTTCTGTGTTCAGGTCTCAACAGCTCCACGTCAGGTGTATCTTCGCCCCTTGAACTGCAGTCGATTTAAACAGGAGGACTTGGTAAGGACCCTCCGTCTTGGGCGAGGACTAGGCTTTCATCTTCATGTTTTGGGCGTAAACCCATAATCTTGACCACACTAGCTGTGTGAACACAATCGTTTTCTGTGTGGGGGAACAACATCACTCGTAATCCCTTTCCTTCTCATAATTACAAAAATAGTCTGCTAAATGTTCTACTATGTTTTAATCTTCTTCTACTAATCTGTGGATGATTTATATTTAAATGCAATATGCTACTCACTATTGTTAAATAACATTCAACACTTCATGTTTGGAAATACTATTCCACTTTGACATCCCTGAGACCCCCTGCCTCTGTTGTAGTCATGGAAACCTCCCCTGGGGTAACTGTGTGGAGGGCCGTTGTTTGGTGCAATGTTCTGGTATTTGTAGCATCCTGTGGTGCGGACAATCTCTGGACCAATGGCCCATTTGGCTGCAACAGTAACATCCCTCAAACCGGAATCCTCTTCCATGTCTTTGTTGGTTCTGCATCTGAATCTCTGGCACTACTCGAGCTTGAACTGTGTGAGGTGTCTGGCCTGCCTTCTCTGGTTCTTCCTGAGCTTGAACTGTGTGAGGTGTCTGGCCTGCCTTCTCTGGTTCTTCCTGAGCTTGAACTGTGTGAGGTGTCTGGCCTGCCTTCTCTGGTTCTATGGCCATCTCTGAAAACTTCTCCTCCCCTTGTTCCTACAAGCCTCAATGTCTTTCTCAGCTACCTGTATCTTCAAAAGTCTTCCCGCTCTGTCTTTTGCGTTTCTCTTTCTTCTGTGATTTCTTCTAATCATATGTTCTCTTCCATCAGCTGTTTGGATTTACTGGTTAGCACTCTTACTTCATACTCCAATTCTTTGACACTTTTGTCCGTGGAGACTCCATTGAGCTGCAATACTTCTATAAATCCAACATTTGGGGAGGGAGGAGGGACTTTGGCCAGGCTTAGATACAGCTTTGGAGTTTGGATAACTTGTCTTCCCTCACTGGCAGGTCTGCTACTTGGACCACAGTTATGCTGTCTGTCTATAGGCTGGCATATTCCAGATGGAGTATCACACTTGTAACTCTTATAAACCTTTGTTCAGCTTCCCTCCATACATTTAGCTGTTGTAGGCATTGTTCATGTTCATAGTCGAGTACTGCTCTTCTATGGGCCAGTTTGATCATCTGCTGGAATCAACCCTCTTGTTTGCCACTGTTTAAACAGTTTCTCTATTTGGTTCCATGTCTTCTGACTATCACTCGGATTTGTTTTAGCATCTGATCTGATGTTTACCCTTTCCTTGATGTCTGCAGTTGAGCATGGCACTGCGAATGCTCTTAACTTGGTGTCTTTTGGCGACATATTTCTTAAGTAGTTGGATATAGATATTAAATATATCAAAGTCACTAATCTACTGAATAGTACTTTCGTTCCTGATAAAAATATCCTATATCATCCAAACTTAACTTCAATATCTGGGATTTAAAAAAAAAAAGATTAATAAAGTAAATAAAAAAATATGCAAATTTTTTTCAGATTTTTTTTTTTTTTTAAATAAAAATTGTACAGTGACTTGGCTTTGAAATATGAAAATAGAAATCTTCTGAAAATCCAACTTCACAGTGTATTGTACATACCAAATTGCATGAAATTATGCTAATATCATAAACTGTGTTCACCTCAATTATGTGGTGTTTGAAAGACTTTTAAGTAAGTTTTCTTATCTCAAAATCAGGAGCCACCTGTGATTCTATCTATGTGTTCATCTATAACACTTGAAATTAAACTTTATGCTTTCATCTTAATTTATGTGTTATAGTTATAAGTCTTTTACTCCTGTCCGGCGCAACAATTCTGTACAACCAGTAGAATGTGCTGTTGTAATTTTCAGCTTTTTCCACTTCTTTTTAACAAGAGGCTTATTTTCTTAATAATTACCTTTGTTATGGGAAGGAAATTCACTTCAAGATTAAACAGTAAAGCATAAACCAGCAAATTTACATTTGCTAGCACAATTTTTACAGTATAGAATAATCCAGCCAAAAACAAATTTGCAAGCACAATTTTAAAGATTAAACAGCAAAGCACAAACCAGCCAACAGATTTGCAAGCACGATTTGAACAGTAAAGAATAATCCAGCCAAAAACACATTTGCAAACACAATTCTAACTGTAAAGATTAAACAGTGCTGGTTCCAATCTCCTAGAATTGTTTAGAAACACCACACGCCAACTCCAATATATATTTATCAAAATGTACTGTTTTCTAAATCCAACTAAATCAAGAAGAATGTTTTGTTCTTGACAAGATGGAGTCAGAAAAAGGACTTGGCCTCATGTTAGTGAAACCACATGGATTACAAAGAACAAAGGAGTCTTTTGAATTAGCATTTCTCGAAATGGCGACTGCCCTGTGTTTTGTTTGTCCACATGAGGTCAAAACAAGATGGCAACTGATCTCAAATGCTGACCTGCAGAACAAAGAGATGTTGAAAGTACCCTGATGAATTTAAATCATGGCTTGGTCATCTTTAAATGGACAAATGGAAACCCTGGTCTGGTAGGACAAAGTTTAAAAATACAACACAAAACTACACTTCATATTCAAAACAACATTTCGATGAATATGGGCTTTATCCTAGAGATATCCTATCTTAAAATGAGGAGCCCTTACGTCATAAGCCTTAAACCTATCAACGTAATATTTGACTTTAATAGTCTGGTGAACCGTTGTCCTTTAGACACGCTAGTGTGGGACCAATATGGAGACCTATCAGCTACCATTAACAGACCGTCGTCATGTTTAACGTAATGCTGCTGTAATTCCTATTACCGTAATCCACTCCGCAATATCTTGTTTTAAAACACAACAGTATAACACCTACCGGCCGTACCAGCTTTATCGTCCGAAACGACTTTAACACCCTCAGTGTCTATCAATATTGCCCTAAGCAATTTTATCGTCCGAAACGACTTATATCGTCCTAAACGACTTTAAAAGATTAAAATTAAAAACATGCAGTTGGATTAAAAAACATGCAGTTGCTTAATGAATAAAGAAAGGAAAATACTTACCCCTGCTTGCTCTAAAACAACGCCACGTGATATGTATTTGCTATAAATGTGGATATTTTAACATTAAACTAGGCAGTCCTTCTCAGGAGTCCAACTTACCAGACAGACACACACTCCTAATTATTTACTATGTAATCTATTGAAGATTTTGAATAAACAGGTACTTCTTTACCTTTCCGTATGGGCCCGAGTGTATGTCTGCCGGCATTGCTCAAGCTCCTTTGAAAAACTGCAGCTTCTCTCCTGGTTTAGCGACCACGTCGGGAAGTTACCAATTATAGATTAATCGTGATCTTCTCGCTCCCAGGAAAGGAACTTAAAATAGTGAGACCAATGGAGTCTCTGAAAAGGTTCAAATGGGTACTTTAATTAAGTAACGTGGTTAAAGAACAAGCACAGGTAAGGAAGAGACAAAGCCGGTGATGTCCCCAGGTGGCTGCAGCGTAGGAAAGAGGGAGAGCTGTTGGTTTCGACTTCTTTTATCCTCTTGTTCTCTCCCGCTGTGCAGATAGTGGGACCACCCTTCTCATCTGCATAGGTCCGACATCGAGTAGACACAGATAGTTTCAACATTGGTATTCCCTGCCTACTTCCTTAAACCTTTTCTCCTCCTTATCTCTGTCATGACTTTCTATTTAATATCTTATAAACGGCTGTAATAGTTAGTAAAGAAGTCCTAAAAACACCTCTCCGGCACAGTTCTCATCTACGGCAACTTCCTCTGACGTCATAGCTACTCACGTAATGTGAAAACACTCTACGATCAACTGTACCTTCATTTAATATTCAACAGTAATAATATCTCGACGTCTATAGATGTAGTGTTAAAGTCCGTAAGTTTTGGTGTGCAACAGTCTATGTCATTTTCACTTTACATTCAGAAAAAGCATCATTAGCCACATGCTAACTGCTAACCGGATATGAAGGATATTCAGAATAAAAGTCTGGCATTGAGATCTCCTGAGAACTTCCGGGTTCTTTCACAATAAAACAGCTTTTTGACTGACGATATGTTTTAGACTAAATCATGCTATTAAACATTGATTTTAATTTCTAACAGTCTCTATACTCTCTGAACGCTCCGTCCCCGGCAGATCTCTGTGTCCGCTGCAGCGTGTCTGTTAGGCCCCACCCCCCGCACACAGAGAGACAAGGGAGATCGCTCTTCTGGAGTGAAGAGAGCGGAAATAATGATATTGCAAGTTAGAAACGTAAGATGCATTTTGACAGACAAGGTGGACACTTGGGGGAAAATATGCTGCATTTTGAATGTCCGATAGTCCACCATTAACACCTTAGTCCCGTCTCGTCTCGTCAACGAAAACTAAATATACATTTCGTCATAGTTTTCGTTATCAAGAATCTATTTTTAGCTCGTCATCGTCTCGTTTTAGTCATGTAAAAAAGGTTGTTGACGAACATTTTTCGTCATAGTTTTCGTTGACGAAATTAACACTGGTGTCTCCGTTCTGTCAGATTAGACTTCACTTGCGTTTATGTCCATATCGAGATAGAGATAAATAATCTGAATTCAGTGTGCAGTGTACTTGTGCGGGGGTGAGCAGCAGAGGGGGGGGGGAGGTGGGGCTATTGCGTCGTCATTATCAGAAAATGACCGTATAGAGGCTACCAGGCTAAATAAGTTATATAAGTATTAACCAGAGGCATGTTTCTCACTATTTTATGCATAGAAACAACAGACTACTGTGTGTGTGAGGAAACAGCTGTTTATTATGAGTTCCCCTGAGAGCTGCCGTTTTCATTCAGACTATTAAAAAAAACAACAGTCTGATTTTAACATTGCACAAAAATGAACTCAATGTGTGATTGTTATAGGAGTAATATTAAACACTAATAATACAGTAAACTATTAACACTGTACATATTATTGTTTGCCCGTGGGGAGATGACAAGGCTCCATTAAAAATAAACCTCTTTTTAGTGAATTACTGAGTTTAGGCACATTAATAAAGTTTTAATGAAGTTGACTACAGTATATTCATATTTGTCAGTGCTTTCATGTCAATTCGGCGAACATAAACATAAATGATCGTGGTGAAGATGATGATTAAATTAGTGAGAGCTGCTGAATTTCCTCCCGTCGGATGTGATATAAAAACAAACCGATTATTTTTGTAGTTGTAAACTCAAGTGGATTAAACTACATTTATTAGTGCTTTCATGTCAATTCTGCGAACATATGATACATTAAATGATCGTGAGGATGATGATTACAAATAGTTTGTATTTAGTTAGTTGTAGTACACCAACGTGGATTAAACAACATTATTTTGTTAAATAAAAACATGGGGATGTTTTGTAAATGATTCCATGTATGTTATTTAGCACAGAATATGATCCTATCCGTGACATATGGATCTTAACCAATATCCGCTATATCAGATACCTCTACTGTAGATCTATCAGCTGTTTATTTCAGAGTTCCAGTGTGGCAGCTTTTTAATCACTGCTCCCCCTGGTGGATCCATGATCCATTGCAGCTGGTTTCATTATAATTTAATGTATTTATCAAGGGGGCGTATCAAGCAAGCGGCAACCTCTGGGGAAGAGCCGGGACGCCAATACGGAAGTGCCACAAACTGCAGTTCATATATTGGCCGATAGGCGCTGACTGCAGAAAGGAGCAATTTCCATAGACCCCCATGTTAAAATGCCCAATTTCACAGCCTAAAAAAACATGTTTCTACCCATGGATCCAATACATATTATTATAGATATAGTTAGATTCCACCTTCATGATTATGAATCTGTGAGTGAATTGTTTTCTAACGCGACCCTTTTATTTATATTAGGTCTTAACGTTTTTGCATAAATTAGGGCGTGGTCACATTGAGTGACAGCTCTGTCAAGTGACTGCTGCTGTTAGCTTCTTGTCTCTCTGCTGCCTGCTCCGTGAAGCTACAGGGACTCTGCCTGCTCAGTTCATCCAGGGAACACAACTTGACCCCGGCCGTGTTTGTTTGTTCTTCATGCTTATATATCGGACTATTGTAGCCTCCAAGTTAAAACCATAGACCGTATATATAAAGGTTAAAACGAAATAGACAAGTGTTAAGCGGGATAATACTGTAGAACAAACGGCTTCTGTTTGAGGTTGATAAAATAAGGTCATCCTTGTAACTTAGAGAGATATTTTATTATGTAGGTAGGAACTTTATGCATCACTAAGGTTAATTTAAATTGGCTATGCTCAAGTATGTAGACAAGCTAATGTCGAAGTAGTGTATGTGAAATCAACCTCACAATAAGATGTGTGTATATTACAATTATTAATGTCATATTTCAAGATGATTACTTCGATATTACAATATGGTTGGTTGAGCTGGAGTTCATTATTGAGCTTACACGTTAACGTCACAGTCATCTGAAGAACGAACCCAAACCTTGTTGTTTTTATTAATTGCATTACCAAATTGGTATCAAATAAATAGTAAGCATTGGTAACACAACTTCCAAAGTTACAGTAAAATAAAAAGGACCCTGACTCGGACAATACACAATCCAACATGTTCAACAGAAGAGAATAAGTTATATTGTTTGTACACATGGTACTTTACATATATATCTGTTTGTTTAAAGTGTCCGGGTGATGCAGACAGGCTGGACCAGAGTGAGAGACAGAACTGGACTCCTCACAGCAGTGAACTTCAGCACAGGTACAAAGACTCTTTTTTCATACTGTACAAAGAATCAAGAAAGATATTGGTTTAAGTAAATGAAGTATTGACTTTAATACACTGATATACATTCCATTAAACAATACTAAATACTAGATCACCTACACATCAGTGAATTTGAGGTTTTTTTCCATGCAAAAGGTTACATTTAGATGTTAACAAGCAATATGACTTTGTCAGCTTTCTAATTTAATGTATTGAAAGCAAAGCTATTTAACACATAGTGAGAACTGCTACTATTTATCTCTCAATATTGTCTGTAAAAACGTGGTAAAAGTGATTATTTCAGTGAGACAACAGAGCAAGCTTCTACAGTTGCACTACGTTTTGATAACAGTTCAATATTATTTTGATAATAAAATATATTTCAATGTTGATGAATTTAATACTGTTCATTCATAATCTGATTGTCTTTGTAGCTCAACATATACAATAATTATATCTACAGCCCCTAAACACACAAACACACCGCTTTCATAAATAACACAATAATAATATGTTTTATGTTTCCTGTAATTTTTGTTAGGAAAGGACATGCCTGAAAGACACGACTCAACATTTTCTCCTTCTCTGAGGGTCAAGAAGAACATCCAAGAGGAAAATTAAAAGCTGATGTTGTGAGATTTTAAGAGCAGTACAGGACATTCACTAAGAAACTACTTTTATTGTGAAAACACAGTCAGTTGATCGAATGCATCTATTTCCACATCTACACTCCATCAGCTGATTAATTCTATTTGCCTCACTTTATGAGCTTCACATCACTTGTGCCTTGTACCGCAGAGTTTGCAACGTCACAAATAAATGGGGCCAATCTTCAGTCAGATGTGAATGTGTAATCTAACATGTTCAGTAAGAATAATGGACAAAAGGAGTGCAAATACAAATACAATTTTTTGAAATGTGAACCAAAAGTTAATCAAACATGTTTTAAATAAAAAAGCACATATGGACAGAAGGTGTAAACCTATTAAATGTATAAGTAAACACATTTAGTCAAATAAAGTGACAGACTAGGCCTGATCAGGTGGTATCAGCTATGCATGGGCTCCTCCATCAGGCCTGGTCCTCCTCGCAGAGGAAAGAGCCTTAGTCCTCTCCGGCCAAACCAACAGACAGGACGTCCATCACACAGAGGTTTCTCCCTGAAGTCTCTGCAGCTCTCTGGACACCACGCTGTCTCAATCCGTCCACACTCCACACTGAATATGAGAGGGGAAAAATGAAAATAATAAATGCTTTAGACAATAAGAAATATAAAGTTGACTGTTGAGTTGCTCATCTTTTTTAGATTGTCAATACTATTACTGTATAACTAATATCTCAGGTTAAGAGGCACCTTCAAATAAAGATTGGTCTTTAAATACATTTTGTCTTTAGAATTGTTTGTCTAAAGTCAAGGATCTAGAACTGGTACTTAATAGTTTTAATGATACAGTCTGGTTATAATGCTGTTTGGAGGAGGCCTCACAGGTAAGATCACTTACTAGCTACCATCACATGTATCTTAGCTTGACTTAAATGTATTAAACGTATAATTAAGTGATAGCTAAATATAAACAACTAATGTCATGCAAACATATTAATATTTGCTTGATTCCAGTGTTGCATTTAGCACATTGCATACAAACGTTAAGGGATTTTAAGATTCTGAAGTATTATGCTAAAAACTCAATAACTTAGATTATTGTTTATAGTTTTGCTGAATAGTTTCATGTCCGCTTACCTTAGAAACGTAAAATGTGACGGCAGTGTGCAGATTGGGAGCATGTTAGCTTAGCTTCTTAGCTTGAGCTAGCTCTGTTACTTCCAGCTCGGCGGCAGCAGGTCCCGCCTCGGCTCCGCTTCTTTGCCCTTATTTGGAGCAGGCGGGAGTGGAACTCTGACGTCACTGTCGAGCCGTTAGTGGCCGACTCCGCCTACTAAGGGCTTCTCGATAACTCTGCAGAATCCTATGGGTGACGTCACGGACCCTACGTCCATTTATATATACAGTCTATGGTATAAAGTCATGCAGGGGGGTTTTCCTTTCAGCGAGGGCCCACCCCATGCAGATCACGGACCCACATGGGTAGGGGTGTCCGAAATGAGGTGCTACATCTGTAACTGCTTCTTTGCCATCTGGTAAGTCGCAGAATCTACAGGTGCATCTAAAAGAATAACTATATCATAGAACTGTTTTTCTTTAATTTAATTTAAATGAAACATTCATATATTCTAGATTCATTATGCATAAAGTGAAATATTTCAAGCCTTTTTTGTTTTAATTGTGATGATTACAGTTTACAGATCATGAAAATCAATAATCCTGTATCTCAAAATAGTATAATATTAGATAAGACCAATCAAAACAGGATTTATAATAGAGATATTTCGACTTTCTGAAAAGTTTGTTCATTTATGTACTCAATACTTGGTCGGGACCCCTTTGGAACAGATAAATGCATACATTTTACATGGTATATGGAGGCAATATATGATATTGTGAGCTGCTCCTGTAATCTGATTTCTAAAATATGTCTTAGGTCTAGCAAATATAATGCATCTCTTGATGGTCACATATACTTCTCTTCTCTCTTCAGATGCACTTTTAAAATATTTTGGGCCTCATACCACCTTAGCAGAGGCCAGCACTGCAGCAGCATCAAGCGCTCCTGTCCCCTCCACCTCTGCAGAGTCAAGTGATACCATGTGGTCACAAAACAGCTGTCTTATAATGATGATAGATGACTTTGCTTCAAGAAAGGCAAGGAGAGTCAGGCTAAGGTAAGGTGTTGAGGTGTTAGATTGAGGCCTTGAGTATTTAAACAGTTGGAATGAATGTAAATAGCGGTAAAAACCAGTGTTTTCTGTCAAATCTATTATTTGGGTTATATCGTTTTTGTGTCCAGTTATAAAAACACGGGCTCCACAAAATGGAAACCACATTTTTTAATGTGGAAGTAGATGACAGCCCTCTCTTGACTTGATTAGGAGAGCTCCCTCTGCTGTAATTAATGTGAATTACAGTAAAAACCATAGGTTTATGTAAAATAGTTCTTTTTTTTAAATAATATTTTTTGTGTGAAATGATAGGTTTTAATTTTGTATATTTGTTCATTTAAAATAAAATAAACTCCCAAAAAACGTATACAGCTTCCGTGTGCTTCTATTAACATTGGAATTTACTGTGATGCAAGCGGCCGCGGCCGCCTGGGGGGGGGGTCGCCAGCTAAAATCATATCTGGTATCAATAAGGTTGCGTGAATTTTTGTTTGCAGAGCATAAATACAAAATACAAATATGTGCTCTGTTTTTGACACAAGATTTCCCTGCAGTAATGAATGACTGGTCAGAATTATATATTATCTTTGCTGTGATAGTTAAACAATAATCTTCACACTGAGAGAAAACAAACACATGTTGAGAGGAAACTGCATATTCAAAAAAAACACGCATACAAACAAATTCCAAACTTCACTGCATCACAACAAAAGGTGTTGTCTGTGGAATAACTGTAATGATGAGCTGAAATACTGTGCAACTTTATCTTAACCTCTTAAGCACGGCGGTACCCCCATTGGACCCCTCCCACAGTTTTTTTTTCGAGATAATGTCTCAGGGCTTCTTAACATTTATGAAACTATTAATATGTAGCACCAGATTAACGGGAAGAATCTCAGCTAACTGAAGATATGAACCATTTTTACCAAAACAAAACACAAGTCTCATAAGAAGCGTCTAAATGACCCCTGAGCGAAAAAATTCTAACGCACTGCGGCACACAATTCAAGATAAAGATACCCTTATTACTTATCGTAGCTGCACATACAATATAGCCGATTAAAGCTGAGACTCCACAGATTATCTAGGTATAGTATCATCACTGACCGATCCGAACTTGCGACAGGTGAAGCAAACACAGACATCACAACACGTACCTTTACGGAGCTTTTACGGCAGATCGTCTCACCGTAGCTGTCAATTAGGTCAAAAGACGTGTTCAATGGCATTAAAACGAAAAAAAAAATGCTACAACTGTTGATCCATAGGTTGATAATGTACCTGTGCCTTTGAAAAAATTATTTATAATCCATAATTCCATTTTTATGTAAAAATCGGAGCGGAAAAGTTAGCTGCTAATGGTAGCCACCAGAGTGTATGCAGCTTCCGATTTTGGTAACGCGTCACTCTCACTCCTTATTTGTTAACGTTTTGGTGTGTATATAACTTTCCCTCGATTCCATTGGCTCTAGCGGTTATAAAGAGATTTCATTCATCAAAATCGAGCAAGGGGGGCCAGAGATAGGTCAAATCCACCCAAATGACCCCAGAAGTGTGTTTCTTTTGGCAAAATGTCTCTAAAAAGGTCAAATTTAACTTGTTTTGCATCAATCTTGATACAGGGTACTTATTATATGTTGTACTTTGGATTCCTAAAGCTTTTAGTCTACTAACCCATCATCCAAGGGTAGTTTTCACTATAAGTAAAAAAGAATTTTTGGACGGACACTATAATTTACAGTTTTTTACTATGTAAAATCTGAATTTTCTTTAAAATAAAAAACATCTATATTGATTCTGACTCTTCTACATCCAACTCACATGTTTATCATTACTTTGAGAATAAAGATTATTAATTTAACCCTTTTAGAAGGGAAGATATGGTCATTTGTTCTGGGAATGTCATTTTCGAGCCTGAGACCTAAAAAACAGGCTCAGGGCTTAACAGGTTAACTAAAAAACAATTCTGAAACAAAATCCTGAATGGATATGAGCAGGACCGGTGATTTCCTGCTTGGTATTTTTTGTTGTTGATGGTTTTGGTTTACCTTTAAAGATGATTTGTTTTATTAGTTTTTTTGTTTTGTACAAGGGGTGATTTGTTTGAAACAACGAATCAAATATCACGGATGCTGATGGCGATGAACTGAACTTTTATTTTCATAAACAATGTATGCTAGAGTTGGTAGGACATGAACATTGTTTAAGCTTCTTCTTGCCCCTTTTGAACATGAAGGAAACTTTTTGAGTATTTATTTTTATACCTTGAAAGTTTTTTGTTATTTTGCTTCTTTTTATAATTTTTTTTTTCTTTTGTTTATTTAGTTTAGTTTTAACATAAAAACAAACTAAATGCAAAAAAAAACAAAAAAAACCAACAACATTAACATTTTCTTTGTGTCTGTTGGACAGAGCAAATGATGCAACACAGAGCCATTTTCGTTACCAGCTCTTACATCAATACCAATAGACATGTCACAAGACAAAGCCACATGAGCGTTATTTAGAAATGTGTTGTTGCAGTAGACTGGATTACATACATTTGAAAAACATGAACTAGTTGACAAATTAGAACTATAACACTTGCTGGTTATTTCATGTATTTATAATAAACATTTTTGTACAATCTACATAAATAGGAAGGTAGCTGTTATACACATATCATTTGCCAATGTCACTTCATTTTCTGTTTTGCACAAATATTTTAGCAATATTGTATTAGTTGATATATATTGATGCATGACTTGCTGCTTTGTTCGTTAATGTAGACAAATAATTGATTTACAATTTTATTATGATTGTCATTACGTTATTTATTAGATAACAGCAGAGAGGGATCAGGCGATGTCCTTCACCAAATGTAACTTACATAAAAATACACAAGTATAAATGTCTGTATAATTAAATAGATCAATTAATTTGACCATCCTAAAAGACATTTAATAAATACAGATATCACATAATATTTTCTATTAATTACGTGAATTTGAACTGGTCAAATAGTTTTTTATGAACATATATATTACTTTACTTCTTTTTTTATTAAAGCCTTTTTCCTTTAGTCCTTGTTCCTGTTTTTGAAAGCCTGTAAGCAACATTTTGTAACTGAGCCACAATATGGAGAAATCATACACACAAAAGGCTTTGGTAACTCTGCACCTCTACTTTTAACCACACAGAGGGGTTGTGTAAACACCAGTTGAAGACTCCTTTCTCAACCTGGCAAAATATATTTCAACAGTCTCAGAAGTGTAAATGATCTGTTAATAAAACCATTAGTTATAACTGCCCAATGCTGGAATTCAAGCTTTAAAAAAAAGGTGTTTCTTTCCTATTTTTATTTTAATATATAATACTAAACTCGCAGTTTTGGCTTGTAATATTCCATAGGGTTTTAAAACATTTATTAACATGCGTATTGTATTTTTCATGTGTGGAAGGAACAAAAAAGAAAATCAACAGGCAGCTCCGCAGGTGGCTTAGAATACCTCCAAGATTCACATCAGTAGGACTGTGCATAGAGGCCTGCCAGCTACGACTTACTGTCATCCGTGGTGCAGGAGTTCAAGGTGGCAAAGTGCAGATTCATGTTGACCATCAGAAAATCTAAGGACAGAGACGCAGGCATTAAAACAAGATCTCTGTTTTGCTATGTGTGAAATTATCTACTGCATTGTAATAAGTCTGTTTCCATTAGCTTTAAATCTGAGATGTCTTTGGGAAGAACAGATTAAATGTATCTGGATAATGTAATCAGGATTAAAAAAAAATCCCTACAGATAAAGAACAAATAAATCAGATAACTGTTACATTTCTCTGCATTGTGGTTAACTAGCAGGATTACAGTATTGGTAAGAACCTAAAAAGATTATATAGTGTTTGTTGTAAAGGATCAGATGTTATCTCTTCTCTGTAAACTGTACTGTTCTGTTGGCTAATACTTTAAGTGTGAATCTATACGCCTACTGCCTGAATCTGCTTTATGGTTTTCACTTTCTTTGCTTCATTTGTTCAGTTTTTAATTCAGCAGGTGAACCTATATGTTCATAAAATAGTGTGTGTGAGCTGAACTGTGTGTATTCAACTAAAACGGAGCATTTTCTGTCAGCTCAGATTTAATTTCTGCTTTTCTAAACTGTAGTATGTGCTCATGTGTTTCAGTGTTGGTGTATAGGCTACTGCCTGAATATGCTTCACGAAAGGCAGGTTTTCCTATAAATACAATTATTTTTTATCCTAAATATCCTGGTTTCTGCTCTTCTAAGGTCATATTGTTCTGTTGTTGCACATAATACAGTAAAAAAAACATCTTATTGTTAATTATTTTCTCTTTATTTATTTGCCTTGCATTTGATATTGAGGTAATCCAAAAGTCGAGTAAAGTAATCAGGTTACATTACTTTTACTTATCTAGTGTGTAGCATTAAGGTTTATTGCGCTTATTGTAAGTCGCTCTGGATAAAAGCATCAGCTAAATGCTAAATGTACATGATTTGCTCTGTTAATTCATCAATTAATGTTTCATATACCATTGACTGCTTAAACATGTAGCCTGCTGGGAAACATCTTACACAAACCCCAGTGGGTTTGAAGTAATAACTGCCACTTCCAGTTCAGCTGGATTTGTCAACATTTGTTGAACAGAAGACCTTATAAGGATGGGTGTTAGTTGTTTTCCCCACATATATAAGTTGGACCCTTCTGTTTCAGGTACTCTATCTCTCTGCTTCTGTCCTGTAACCAGCCATGATCCTGCAGGCAGCTGTGCTCAGCGTCCTCCTCTGCTGCGTGCACACTCACACTCTATGGGTAAGCATCAGCACACACTTCACACACAATTAACTTTCAATAATAACAAAAATACATACACATTTTTATGAAACACTTTGAAATTACCTATGATACATTTTGAACTGTAACAATCCAATATAGAAATGTCCTTCAACAATACACAACATCAGCATGACATTTAGTTTTTAAGTTTGTGGATTTCATTATGCATGAAATAAGATTTCTCTGTATCAAAAGATGTACATTTATATTTGAGAAATCCTAATACCGTCTTTATAGGACCTCCATCAGTCGTCTCATATTTAATTAAAATATATTTTCATGCACTGGTCAATTTTGAGAGTTTGCTTCCATAACATGTCTTCTTTATAGTGGAAAGAAAATATCAAAATAGACGTTAAGGTGTTTATTTGACTACCTTTTGTGCTTCTGAACATTTACCCTAAATTCACCACAAAATGAGCATTAGAAAATGTCTCATTTACACATTTAAGCATGCTTGATCAGAAAACTTGCAAACAATTGTTGTCTTAATGTAGGTCATCAACTGGGGTAGTTTGATTGGGATATCTATAAGCTATTATTTTATTACCCAATGTATCTTTAGTGTCTCTTCTAAACCAGCTTTTACTGTTTATTATTACAGGCTCCTTTTGAAAAGACTGAGGAGTCCTCTGGTAAGACAGGGCTACTTTTCAAACTTTCAAATGCTCTAACTATTTAGTCAGACTTTTGAACTGATTGTTTCTATTCCAAAGGCAACACCATTGAGGATGAGACCCTCAGTGTCTCTGAGCTGTTGGAGAGGGCCAATGTGGATGTTGGTATGTATCTGCACTGCAATCATTCATTATGTATTCCCCTTGGCTGCGAATGTTCATTAAAGATAATCTTACATTCATTTGAAACAAATCAAATCAAGAGGATGTAACACCACACTGTCACTGTTTGACACTGTTCATTAGAGCAATCATCTGGTTTCAGCACTATTATATATACTAACATTTATTTAGTTTTACACACATTTGTACTTATTAATTGTGGTTTTATAGTGTTATACACTTTGAAAATGTTACTTTAACTTTAATTTGATTTATTTTGTATTGAACTTTTATTTAAAAATGAAGCCTCTGTTATGCAACCCTGCTTCCCCCGGGCTAATTAAAAGTATATCTGATTCGGATTTGAAAGAAAGATGAAGACATGTTCTTGATCATGCTTGCGTCATCTTGCAGGAAAGAACTTTGACGAGCCGATGGTGATGTTTGGAGACATCGCCGTGCCCACAGGTCTGCAGAACGCTGATCCCTGCACAGCGCGAGGCTGCCTGTGGCCCAAAGCCACCGACGGAAACGTCTACGTACCCTACCGCATCTCCAACCAGTACTGTGAGTACTGAAGGCAGGGTCTTATATGATTAGTGTTCACATTTCATGCACACAGTATGCATTTTTAGTGGCAGCAGTACTAGCAAGTGATGGCTCAATGTCCCTTTTTCTTGAATATTAGGCAGTACTGATACCAATACCAATATGTATCTCTTGTTAGGCATCATTCTAACATGTTAATTTGTATTGAAATTCACTTTTCTCAACCAAAGCTCCAGTGATTTTGACCACTATATGACCAATACGTAATATTGAATCGGCGCATCCACCATTAAAAGTAGCAGTATAATAGAAGCAGTAGAAGTAAAGGTAATAATTGATCTAGTGGTAGTAGTATTAAAGGTGTCCTCCACTGACTTTAAAGAAACATTTATTCAAATTAGATGTAGAACTTTTGGACGATTTTGGCTTTTCTACTGTAAATGTATCTGCTGCTTGATGGCATAACTTTAAAGTTGTTTCCATTTTCCTAATGGTAAAAGCCATTTTGTATGATCAGTGTCGTTATGTGTGCATATGTGCATAGTGTTTGGCTCGAAATACCAAACAGATCATGCATTGTAGCAACCCCTCTGTTTCAGCCCTGTTTGTTACTTTAGATGAAAAATAAGGAGCCACTCCCCACGCGCCTCCAGGAGATATTTGGTTACTAAAAACTCAATGGTGCTCTAGGAAGAGATTCAGGTGATAAGGTGGGGGGGGGGGGGGTAACCTTGGTTGGTGATTGGCTAATGGTTACACAAGCCAAAAAATCGTTATGACATCACAAAGTGGCCAAAATCTGATCAGCTCATTTTCAGACAGGTTTTTATATAAATGGATCAGGACAAAAAGTGAGACAATATTTTTTCCTGAAACGTTCAGAATCTCTTTACACAGAGGGGACACATGTTTATGTAAAAAATACATGAAAAAGTGGATTTTGCATAATAGGTGACCTTTAAAGGGGACCTATCATGCAAAATGCACTTTTGTACGTCTTTTATACATGAATGTGTCCCCGGTGTTCCAGGGAACTCACCAAGTGTCAGAAAACACAACCCTCTCTATTTTCCTCCATACCCAAAAAGGGGCTGCAACGGATCTGATAAAAACTGATCCAGATTTGAACACTGTCCTGACGTCAGGACAGTGGGGCTACGGCTATTGGGCCAACTCCACCAATCAGGAGGAGACAGCCACGGCCATTGCCGTTCGAAAGCGCTGGAGACGCTGTAGTACATATGCCAGGCCTGTAGGTGGTGCTGTTCTCACAGAATCAGCCCTTGCAAAAACAGGGGTAAAATAGTGCAATTTGAGCGAAATGAGGCATGGCTAAAATGCATGATCTGTTTGGTATTTAAAAAAAAAAAAGTATAAATATGCCTTATATAGGTATGGTCCTACACTATATTATTCAAATATAGCATGATAGGTCCACTTTAAGAAATAAAACCCACTAAACTGATATTATTTGATTTTTACTGTAAAGCCCAGAGAGAGAGACAAACCATCGTCCGAGGCCTGAGGTCTTTTGCTGCGTCCACCTGCATCCGCTTCACCCCCCGCAACAGACAGAGTGACTTTGTCGACATCCAGTCCCGATCAGGGTAATGACAATGCACACAACACACATGCATAACTAACAGAATCTATTTACACATCCATAAAACACACTGTGTGTCTCAGGAGGGGAAGCAATTTGGCTGTTTAACTGATAGTTTTATGTCATGCTCTCTTCCAGGTGTTTCTCCTTCGTCGGCCGTCGTGGTAGAGGCCAGGTAGTGTCTTTGCGTCGTCAGGGGTGTGTTTTCCAGCAGATCATCCAACATGAGCTGCTCCACGCCCTAGGCTTCGACCATGAGCAGACCCGGTCCGACAGAGACCAGCATGTCCGCATCCTGCTGCAGAACGTCAGGCCCGGTGGGTCTCACTCTTTCATCATGTAGAATACAGATGGAGCCAGTAATGATTTTGCAAATGATACAATCGATCAAAATAGGGTTGTTCAATTTATACAACTGACCTTTATGACCTTCGAAGGGGTAGTAGAGCCCCATTCCTCCAATACAGTAGAACCAAATGGCACTTGGTTTGTGGTGCTCAAACTTCCAAAAATTACATTTGGAGCTACTTTCTTTCTACTCTTATCACCTCGCACAAGAAAGCATTTATCTACTCATGGATGACTTGTATTTTCTTAGAGGTGTTACTCTTCAATAGCATAAAAACAGAGACAATATTTGATTGAGCCGTGTGATCTCCTGCAGGAACGGAGAACAATTTCAGGAGGATCGCAACAAGGAACCTTGGCACTCCCTATGACTACAACTCTGTCATGCACTATGACAGGTAACATAATAATAATACAACAACATGTGATGATAATGTTTCTCTGTGTCCTCTGGATTTGTTTTCTGACAGTTTTTTTATCTAATGCAACTTCATAAAGTGATATTATGTCCCAAGTGGCCAAACGATTCCTAATACAACTTTACGACATCTTTCCTCATAGCTTTATGTATGTATGGGAGTCAGAGTCGAAAATTCATTAGCTTCATTGAGAACCTCCGTGATCTCCAATGTGTCTGTGCCTTTCATTTCTGTTTAAGTCCAAAATGTGCAGTACGTTCAAAAAGTGAACTTTAATGACAGATTTTAGCATATGCACAATATTTGATGCCACGGAATGTTAGCTAGCTAAACGCTACTTCATCCAAATCTGCTTTCTGTGGTCATTCAGCAGCACAGGTGTCCAGTTGTTATCACTGCTGTGTTTGCATCACAGGTTTGCCTTCTCCAGGAACCGACAGCCGACCATCATCCCTATCCCCGACAGCAACGTAACCATTGGGAGAGCCACCCAGATGAGTCCGACCGACATCCTCCGGGTCAACCGCCTCTACGGATGCAGTACGTACATTTTTATCAAAGTAGCCTACTGACTAAATGACTTTCTACATGTTCCTATAACTGCAGTGTATTTCTGAGCTACACTGACCCCACCCATATCTGTAGTCTCTGATACTATCTCCCTACTGATAACATTTAAGGTCAGGCTCAACACACATCCAGAAACCCTATATGTGACCCGCTCTATCGAAATCAGTCGGAAGTTGCAACGGCTCATTTCAAAATAAACGTGGATTTGCGTAAAAAAATAGTTTTTTGGGGTTCGGGTGTTTTGTTTGA
The DNA here is from genome assembly GCA_943590975.1 of Lindbergichthys nudifrons. Classification (NCBI taxonomy): domain Eukaryota; kingdom Metazoa; phylum Chordata; class Actinopteri; order Perciformes; family Nototheniidae; genus Lindbergichthys; species Lindbergichthys nudifrons. The sequence continues at coordinate 355,932 of CALSBW010029682.1, read as the reverse complement.
TTTTAAATAAACAAAGTCTTGGCTTTCAGAATATGACACTTTTATTTTCAAAATCACACGATAAATACATTTTTGAAGCTTGTAAAGGGAAGATGACAGGCACCTCTCACTCGCACCCTGCTCTTCCGCAGCGCCGCTCCCCCTCACTCTCCCTCTCGCTGACATTATGAATGTAATGCGTATAGTAATCATAGATAACACGGCAGGGTCTGTGACAGTTTGTTTTCATCTGATTTCAAATAAACAAAGTCTTGGCTTTTAGAATATTAAACTTGTTTCGACAAATTCAGATGATAAATACAACTTTGAAGCTTGTAACGGCATAATTACAAGCGGAGAACAGAGTAACTTAACGTCACAGCAGGCATAACAACAGCCGGTGTTTCTTGTGAGTGTTTTCACACACATACACTCACGAGCTTCCCCCAGACCAGTAATCCAAACGAAAATACCAATCCTGGTATCATTCGAAAGATAGGGATCTCCTCTTTCCAACAGTGCATACAACTCAAAATGTGTCTTCGGATCAATGCGACTGATTTCGATAGAGCAAGTCACATATACTGTACGTTTATGTAAAATGGAGCAGTACCATAAAAAGTATCAAACAGTTTTTACAGGTTTACTGTCTTTTTGTCAGATTCCACTGCATCCAGACCTCACCTGAAACCGGTGCAAAGAAAACATTTCTTGGAGAAATGAAGGTAAGTCCTAAGTTTGCATGTTTTTTCATACTTGCTATGAACCAGGGGTGAACAAAGTAGTCAGATCTTTAACTGTAGTGAAAAAAGTAATACAATGTGCAAACACAAGTAAAGACCATGCATTCAAATGTAACTCAGAAAGTACAGAAGCATTTGCATCAAGATATACTTAAAGAACGAATAGTAAAGTGAATAATTTTGCCCTATGGCCCATTTTAGAACTATATGTTACATGATTGACTTTATTGTTTTATTTATTAATGTCTCCATTACTTCAACGTTGACGTTTTTTAATTTGTTTTAATAAATTCACTGGGGGCTAGCTTGTGCGGGTAGATTCTGTATTTTGTTTTTAAGATGGATGATGGATTTGTATTCATATTTTAGTTTTTCTGGTTTTGCTTTTAGGATAGTGACAGATACAGACTGAACACATTAATGTACTTTTATTTGGATCCATTAATGTGCATATTTTCTTTAAAATCTCCTCTTCTCCAACAGGAATTCAAGAGGAAATAAGACAAATTCAGGCAGCTTCTTATCTACAAGCAAAACCAAGATGCATCTGGTGTTGAATGAATGTGCTTTAATTCAGATTACATTAGCTTGTGTGCTGTCTCACTAAGAAATTAAAATTAAAAAATCACAAATGTTCACTTAGATAAATTACTGCTTATGAGCTTGATTAAATACAAATAATGAATAAAAATGTTTGTTCACAGACCTTAATCACATGTCCGTCTGTCATTTTCCATTTGGCCTTCATGAACAGGACAAACACACACAGCTGATCAAACTCTTGGATAAACACTTATTTTCCAGTCTGGGTGCCAGACAGTACACAGTGTACACACACACACACACACACACACACACACACACACACACACTTCACCTGTGGGAACAAGTCACATTTAATTCAGAAAACATGTAGGTTCATTTCATTTGATTTCCATCTTTATTTCGAACAGATTCAAATAATAAATTAAAGGGGACCTATCATGCAAAATGCACTTTTGTACGTCTTTTATACATGAATATGTGTCCCCGGTGTTCCAGGGAACTCACCAAGTGTCAGAAAACACAACCCTCTCTATTTTCCTCCATACCCAAATCTCTAAAAAAGGGGCTGCAACGGATCTGATAAAAACTGATCCAGATTTGAACACTGTCCTGACGTCAGGACAGTGGCGCTACGGCTATTGGGCCAACTCCACCAATCAGGAGGAGACAGCCACGGCCATTGCTGTTCGAAAGCGCTGGAGACGCTGTAGTACATATGCCAGGCCTGTAGGTGGTGCTGTTCTCACAGAATCAGCCCTTGCAAAAACAGGGGTAAAATAGTGCAAATTGAGCGAAATGAGGCATGGCTAAAATGCATGATCTGTTTGGTATTTTGAAAAAAAAAGAGTATAAATATACCTTATATAGGTATGGTCCTACACTATATTATTATAATATAGCATGATAGGTCCACTTTAAATAAAAAAAAAACAAATGAGAAAAAGAATACCGTATTGTTAGAATACAGTATTTATCAATCTTCATAATAATATTTATATATTCAACAAAAATATTCATAATAATAAATCATATGTGTCCGAAAGGGAGCAGGAGGAAGCAAATGCTTATGAATTCCCACCCCTTACTTACTGCTGATCAGTGATTATCCTTTAAATCATTTCTGCAAGTTATTCCTACTTACATATTTACATGTATACATACATTTACAATAATTTCTCATCTTCAATCACCTTTCTTCATTCTCATAGTTTTCCAAAAAATGTTTCTGTACATCCTTTTAAACTGAATTATATTTGTGCTTTGTTTTAACTCCTGCTCCTAACCATTCCATAAAATCACCCCACAGATTGTTATGCACTTTCATGCATTGTGTTTCAAATGTAGATTTCCTCTCAAATTATAACCCCCCTCTCTGTCTATGAACAATGTTTGTAATTTCCTACGAAGTAGATTATTTCTTGCTCTGTACATGATGCAGTTCGAAATGTAACCAGATCAGTCATCTTCAGTGTGTGTGACTTCAAGAATAATGAATTAGTGTGTTCAAGATATCCAACATTATTGATTATTCTTATAGCCCTTTTTTGTAATGTGCATAACTGCTGTAGGTTGGTTTTGTAAGTGTTTCCCCAAATCCCCACACAGTAACTCAGACATGGCAATATGCGTGTATTATACAGAGTATATCATGATTTGTAGTCCAAAATGTGTCTTGCTTTCCCCATTATTTGCGATAGTCCTAGCCAGTCTTGGAACACAAATAAGAAACAATACCATTATTAAATACTCTTTTTACATTTATTTATATACATTATATTTTACTTTTATTTGATCAGTAATACCAGTCAAGTCCTTTATAAAAAGATAAACCACATGTCAAATGTAAACCACTAGTGATATGAGCATGACCACATTTATGTAACTTTCACACCTGTTTTTTGATATAAGAATAAATCACATTTTGTAAGTGTTATTAAGGGAGTATGACCATTCTTGTGGTACTAAAGACTCTTCATTTGGGGCCTTGCCGCACAATAAGGTCATGCAGGATAAGGCATCATTAGGTGCTTTATTAAGACGAATGGAGAGCCAACATGCTACTTATATGGACGCTAATAAGCACAATAGTTAATTTATGCCTTAATAAAGGGTGAGCTAGAAAACCTCTGCATTCCATTGCAGTTCCATTTTAGTTTATTTTTAATCAAAGTACATATATGCATTTCTGCTATAATATTTCAAATAAAAACTGAGGTCAGATAAACAGTAACGGACCGTCCACACAGCAGCGTTAAAAAAATCTTGGGGATTTTTTGCGAGCAAGGCACCAACAACCAATCACATGAATCTCCCGCGGTCCTTACGGTCCGTAAGTGCACTCATCATCACACTTTATAGTTATGAATCAATACAAATGAAAAGAACAAATCAGGCATAAGTGACTTTGTTTTCCTTTTTTTCAGGGTGTTTTGTACGGTATGATGGCAACATGTGTCCCTTTTCCCACTTTGTCAGATAAGGCTGTGAGTTCAGCTAATTCTTTGACTTTCTTAGAACCCTGATTGTCCATATTTGGGCACACAAAGACAGTTGAGCGTATATAAAAAGCTGGAGAGAGACCTCCTCTGCACTAATCCACACCGAAGATCCAAGGTGAGTTCAATGTGCACTTTGTTTCAGTGTGTATATTCCTCTCTGTGTGTGTGTCTGTGCTCTGAGTGAAGCTGTGTGTGTCCTGCAGGATGTCTGTCTTCAGGTTCTCCGCTCTCGCTCTGCTGCTGCTGTCTGCCTGCTGCTGGGCCGACACTGAGGTAGGAGCAATGGCAGGGTGATATTTGCTCATTCTTTATAATGTATAACAACAGTTTTAAAAGTAACAAATGCATGTATTTATATTTAGCATTTATTTACACCTTTGCTGACTTTTTAAGAATGTTCTTCATTTTTTTCTGTAAAGAGTCTTTGAGTTTGAACATTTTAACTAATATATATCTTCAACAAATATACCCAGTTGAACAATTATATTAAGACGCATTTTCATATGAAATATATTATTTTTTTTGCAAGTTTTCTGAAATGTTATGTTGAAAAACGCAATTAAGGCATTGTGTATATTACACGATTTTTGTCTTTCTATTAGACTCAAAAAGCAAAATAGGGGTTAGGGCTGGGGTAAGGGTTAGGTTCAACATTTTAAAATGTCCAGTGCATCCAAAAACACGTTTTTGTCTGTATTTTCATGTCTCAAAACATAGAATTTGGTTTGTGATAAATAAATTACTGCTACAGTACCTTTAGCTGTAATAAGCGTATGTGGTTCTATCTGTTTCTAATGAGTTTGTCTTTCTCTCCTCTAATCCCACACTGAACCTGCAGGCAGGTATGTATCTATTCTAATGATCAGACCTCAAGTCTTTACATGCACAGTTTGTGCTGCTGTGTTTTTACACAAAATAAAATGGTGTTGTTGATGTCTCTCTGCAGAGAAGGAATCAGAGGAGCTTTCTGTGTCTGAAATTCTGGAGAGAGCCAACTCAAATCTGGGTGAGTGTGAGCTGCTGCATCTCCATGCTCCTCGTCTTCTATCAGTATCTCCTCAGCAGGAGTTTGAGCTGTGGTGTGATGTGTTTCAGTTCGCTCCGACAATGAGCCCATCCTGACTGAGCTGGACATCGCCATCGACAACGAGGCAGAGAGAAACGCCGACCCCTGCACCAGCCGTGGCTGCAAGTGGTTAAAGAACAGTGATGGAAAGGTCTACGTTCCTTATTACATCACCAACCACTTCTGTAAGTGTCACACAGCCAGGCTATCAGAAACTCCTCTCATTTATAATGGAATCACTATTAATGCTGAACAACTCTCAATAACTACAAATAGCTAAATTAAAGGGAACATATTATGCCGATTTCAGGTTCATTATAAGATTTGGGGTTTCTACTCGAAAATGTTTCCATATTTTGTTATCTAAAAAACACATAGTTTTCCTCATAATGTCTGTTGAATGATACCTGCATTATACCTCTGTCTGGAACGCCCAGTTTTAGCGCCTGTCTCTTTAATTTATGGAACTCTGTATTTCCTTCACTGTTGGATTGCAAAAGCTAAATATTGTGTGCTATGCTCCTCGCAGCCTCCCGCGAGAAGGCCATCATCACCCGTGGACTGGAGTCCTTCTCCTCTCTCTCCTGCATCCGCTTCAGACCCAGCCAGAGCAACGACCGCGAATGGCTGCAGATCGAGTCCCAGAATGGGTGCGAAAATAATAATGTGGTAGAGTTTGAGACCAAAGCTTTCCTAACACCTCAGTGTCCTTTAACTGAACTCTGACCCCCTCCAGCTGCTGGTCCTACGTCGGCCGTCGTGGTGGAAAGCAGGTGGTGTCTCTGGCCCGCAGCGGATGTCTTTACCACAACACCGTCCAGCACGAGCTGCTCCACGCTCTGGGCTTCAACCACGAGCAGACCCGCTCTGACAGAGACAACCACATCAGAGTCCTGCTGCAGAACGTTGTGTCTGGTAATAGAGCTGTTTGTTATTCACAATGATGGAAGATGTTAGAGAGGAGAGTCAGTAAAGCTTGTTTGAGGTTACAGTGGTTGTTGTCCTAACCCTGGTGCCTCCTAGTGGACAAAAAGGAACACAATTCAAGGGACCATAATTACCAACTAATTTATAATTTATTCATTGTAAAAGATGGTTTGTCATGCAACAAAGGCTGTTTTTGGCCTCACAAATTTGGAAATGTGATATTTTCTTCTGTTTTATATTGTATTAAACCACGGTTTCTACAGTTCCTATAACGTCCAAAAGGCATTGAAATACCTAATGGAATCTATCTCCAGCTGCACGACTCCTTCCTGTCCACAGTCAGTGTGAATTCAAACCACACAAACGTTACTTTAACATTAAGTAATGTCGTTCTTGTGGTTTATTTTAGGTATGGAGCACAACTTCAACAAGATTGCCACCCTGAACCAGGGCACTCCCTACGACTACAACTCTGTCATGCAGTACTTCAGGTGAGAACAAGAAGAAGTCACTTCCTCCCTGCTGCTGTGTGTTTGATTGTGTATTTGTGTGTGTGTGTGTGGCTCACTGTAACTGCTTTCTGTCCTTTTGTAGGACCGCCTTCTCCAAGAATGGCCAGCCCACAATGATCCCCATCCCTGATGCCAACGTGTCCATTGGCAATGCTAGGGAGATGAGCCGCAATGACATCTCCAGGCTCAACACTCTCTACCAGTGCTGTGAGTGTCCACAAGACCACTTTATCAATCGTGTCTATATGCTACACACTCACTTTGACATAATGCAACTCTTCGTTGTTCTGTTACAGAGGAAGCTGTTCACATATGCTGATAGATGATCAGAGTCAACAACAGAAGCTGCAGCATCAGCTACAGTCAATCATCATACAATAAAGTTATTTTACTGAGATGAAACACTTAATCTGTGTTCTTTTTGAGCCACTTAAAGAACTCTGTACGATAAATCGTGTACTCCACTACCTCTATTTTGTACCTTAAGTTACTTTACTTTGACTTGACTCGAGTCGGACTCGAGTCGCATATTTTTGGACTTGAGACTTGCTTGACTAACATTGATAAAAGACTTGACTTGACTTTGACTTGGTATTCATGACTTGAGACTTGACTTAAGCTTGAGACAGATGACTTGAAAGGACTTGACTTTTTAAAATTAAATATTTGCGTTTGTTTTTGTATTGAGATATTACATTTAGTTTTTTCGAAACGTGATTGGGTGATTATAGCGCCGTGCGCGCAAACCTGGCAACCCACTAGACGGCAGGAGTGTCAGTTAACATGGCAGCGGCTAGCGTTACTCCACAAATAGTCAAGTTTGGATTCAAGGATTATGTTGTCGATGACGATAATAAGAAGAGAACAGCGGTATGCAGGGTCTGCAGCATAAAGATCAGTGACACGACCACCACAACATCCAACTTCCTTCGTCACTACAAAAAAACCTACAGAGAAAGGTGCGTGAATGTGTTGTGTTAGCTAGAAAGCTAACGTTAAGTTTAAGCTACGTTAGACTTGGTTTCAAATCGATTAAGCATTACAAAGAGAAGACAAAACGGTAAATGAACACTAGAACCGCCAAGGGATTGATTTGTACTAACCCTGATACTGACGGGCTGTCAGGAGAGGGAGAGAGGAAAAGAGATGCCTTGTTTATTTCCCCTGTGTTATCAGAAGTTACTGTAAACTTTTGAATAATGTAGTTCATCTACTTTTAGTAGTTTGTTTAAATGTTTTAATTATGTTGTTGTTGTTTGTAGAAGTGCATCATTCCTTGATTTATTGTAAAATGAATCTGAACTTTTTGATCTGTTATGATGATAAACTGAAGCAATTTCTAAATTAACCCAATTAAGTGAGTTTTAAATCGTCCTACTTAGTTTATAAGGAAATGATGAAGAGGAACAAATTAAATGATTTGAAAATGATATCTATGTAGGTGCTGACGCTGTTGGCGGTTCTAGTGTTAACAGAAATTTAAATTAAATATGTGTAATGGCAAATGCCATATATGATTTTCTTACCTGGAATTCTGCCTTTTTGAACAGACTTTTTGATTGAGTCCTAGCTATATTGTCTGCAGTTCTAGGGTTAATATGAATCTAATATGATTGTCATCGGTCTAAATTAGATTTCAAATGATTAACTGTGTATGTAATGAAGATCATAGTGTGGGTTGAATCCATTTTCATAACCCCTGTCTTTTAACTGATTTAAATGCGGAAACTGGGCTTATTCATCAGAATTTCGTATGATTTGACTTGACTTGCTTGACCTGAGCAATGACTTGACTTGACTCTCACCACAGTGACTTGGGACTTGCTTGATACTTGTAGGTCAAGACTTGAGACTTGCTCATGACTTGCACATGTAGGACTTACTCCCACCTCTGTGTGAAATATAATCAAGTCTTAAATCAGACTTTAGTTACTATAGGGTATTTTAGCCCTGAGCCCAGGATCAGCTGAAAAGAGTCCAGGAAACGTATTTACAAGTTAACAGCGTTTAATTAAACGATGATACAATGACATTGCAAAATGGCGGCTCTCCCCACTCCGTTGGACCTCAGTTGGTGGGGGATCAGCTGGAAAAGAGATCGATTTCCAGCTGGCTTCTCATTTTATCAACTGTAGTCTTCTCCTATTGGCTTAGCGTTGATGGGGGCGGGTCCAAGGCACATCCTGTCGTTTTCTGATGTTAGTTTTACAATATTCTAATATCTGTTGGTTATTTAAACATTCCCTAATAACAGTGAGGGTTAAAGACAGTGTGTTTAGTGTGCAACACCACGTGTAATTTCTCCTTAAATTCACTTTCACAAAACATAATATTAGCCACATGCTAATGCTAACCGGAAATTGATGTTTACTTGCGAAAAACGGAAGTCGAGTGTGAACATCCGGTTTTCAGAATAAAACAGCTTTAACCTGTTAAGCACCAAGCCTGTTTTTCATGTTTCAGGCTCGAAAATGACATGCCCAAAACAAATGACTACAACTTAACTTCTAAAAGGGTTATATGAATAATTTCTTTTATCAAAGCAAGGTTACATCTGTGAGTTGGATGTAGAAGTGTCAGAATCAATATAGATGTTTTTTATTTTAAAGAAAATTCAGATTTTACATAGTAAAAAACTGTAAATTATAGTGTCCGTCCAAAAATTATTCTTTACAGATAGTGAAAACTACCCTTGGATGATGGGTTAGTAGACTAAAAGCTTTAGGAATCCAAAGTACAACATATAATAAGTACCCTGTATCAAGATTGATGCAAAACAAGTGACATTTGACCTTTTTAGAGAGGTTTAGCCAAAACCACCCCATCTCTGAGGTGATTTGGGTGAAAATGGTTTTTTTCCCATATCTCTGGCCCCCCTTGCTCGATTTTGATGGTTGACACACCCTTCTGACCGTTAGAGCCAATAGAATCGAAGGGGGAGGCCCACATACACACTCATTGTAAAGAGAAAAGGTGGGGGCTTCGCGTCTAGAAATCGAAAACAAATTCAAAGTATTTCTCTTTCTGGAATATAGAAACTAAAAAGCAGTTTTATTGCTTATGGATTATCAGAAATAATTTCAAAGAAGGCACAGATACATAGGATGAACCTATGGATTAACTGCAGCATCGTTTTTTTATCGTTTTAATTCCATTGAAGACCAGTTTTGACCAAGGTAAGCCATGTTAGCGTTTTTAGCTACCTATCGCCACAGTGTTATGATGTACGCTTTCGTTTACAGCGTCGCGAATGTTTATCACTGAGTGTTGAGGAGGGCACCACTAGATTCAATGTCTCCAGGACACCAAAAACGAGTGGTTGGCTGTGCATCTAGGATAAGTAATAAGGGAGTTATGAGTGAGTTTATGTGCCGTTAAAAAAAAAAAGGTTCGCTCGTGGCTAATTCAGAGGCTGAGTGCTAGCATTGTGGGGTTTTTTTGAAAAAAAAAATTAAAAAGATCATTAGCTGAGTTTCTTCCCGTTACATGGATATAAAACATTCATAGTTTTATTCAATATTAAGATTCCTTAGACGTTGTTTACTGCAAATGACGCGTTTTTCCCCCCGGTATCGGGGGGGCCGTGCGTAACAGGTTAAAGGGCCCATGTCATGCTTTTCCGGTTATTACCCGTCCCCTTGTGTGTTATGAAGGTTTTTATGCATGTAAACGGTGTACAGAGTCAAAACCCTCAAAGTACACCCTGTAGCGAGTAAAACTCTAACACAGAAAATATCTCCCCAAAACGCCTCGTTGGAGATACGTCACTGCCCATTTGAATCTTCCATTTAGTTCCGGGTACGGCATGATGTCATGCGGTACCCGGAACGAAATGGACCAATCTCGAAGAGCTATGGCCACACCCAGCGGCGCTGGCCGCACCCTCTGCCAGCCTAACATTTACTGTTGGAAGCTCTGGTTCAGTTCACAATCGATCCAGTCATGCCAATGCCAAGGACTTGTTTCCTGATATGTGAGGAGAAATCTGAGCTGTTTGTCCTACCGACGGAAGAACCACGACGAAGTCAGTGGTTGACATTTCTTTTTAACACTGTTCCTTCAGAGGTTCGAAGAACGTTACTGTTGAAGTAAACAGATATGGTTCTGAATTGTATTGAAGTAAACATGTATTATTTTGAATTGTATTTTAGTGAACATGTATTGTTTGAACTGTTTTAAGTAATCACATATATAGATATTGTGTTCTCACTTGCAACTCACTGACCCAGATGTCCTGTTACACACACATACACCTCATTCTACTAAGAGCACACACACATATTCTTTTCAAGGTTCTTTCTGGGCTCATTATATCTGTGCACAACGTTTAATTGTCTGAGAAAGAATAGTTTATGTGAAAACCTGTTGGGAAAATAAGGGAGTGAATACCGGTGTAGAGATAACGAGTGACTCTGCCCTTGTGAACTTTCGAATCAAAGAAAAAAACATACTTTTTCCCAGAGCTCTGATTCGCTGTATTGAACCCGGCCAGAGGTGGATCCAACCAGTAAGGACACCTGGGGGAGTGAGCAGCTCACACAGCTCCTCCCCACGGACTCTCTGATTCGCTTCAAAATAAAAGGGGAAGGAAGAGTCGACACATCTCCGCCCCAAAATATGTATATGAATACCGTTGTTTTTGTATGTAAAATACTTCTTGTTTGCTGACTGGCTGGTCCCGATACCTGTATCGCACAGCGGTAGAAACCTGAAGTCCGGAGTACTCTGTAAAACTTGTATACGTGTTTTGTTTGTTTATCTTTCATGAGTTACACAAGTTTATATAAAATTGAACAGATATTCATAAACAGTTATCTCACTTCGTTTTGTATAGTTACCCACTTTATATATGAACATATGTTTGATGGTAGCCTATATATTAAAAAAGTACAAATTGTCCATTGAATGATGGAAAATAATATACAGTTTATAAATATATACAGACACACACATATATGCACGCATATATATATGCATATATGCACGCATATATATATATATGCATATATATAAATATGCATATATATATTCACATATATATATGCATATATGCACGCATATATATATGCATATATGCACGCATATATATATATATATGCATATATATATATAAATGCATATATATATAAATATGCATATATATACACATATATATAAATATGCATATATATATATATATACACATATATATATATATATGCATGCATATATATATATGCATATATGTACGCATATATATATATGCATATATTACGGCCGACCGGCTATTTGGAGTGGAATGCAGCCCATACACGGCAGACAGCCCAAACAGTATTCGAACACGCCACTTCCGGCTGACAGTGGCTGACCTCCGTCTTCGCTAAACATAACTCTCTAAAACGTGTTAACGTTCTCATTGGACACATTACGTGCCAGTGATCATCACCAATCAATCTCACAGATTTCGGGGAGGCCCCCCCCCTCTCCAGCAATAGATTGATCTGATTGGCAGATTCAAATCTGCGTTGCCGCCTCTGTCTGTTAATTCTGTCGCTGAGTGTCTGTCAAAGAGAAAGCATTCATCAGGTGCTTCGAAACGGAAAATTAAAAAGAAACGAGAGGAAAATACAGCACGAGAGTCAGGTATGTGTGTGAGCATTTAAAACTATTTTAAATTGAAATAATTCTGCATGTACACTACAAGTAGTCTAGTTGCTTAATCCGTATGTCCCGTCTCTCGGCACGACAACAGCTACATTAGCTAACGTTAGTTACATTAGCTATGTTAGTTCCCTCGTGTATAAGTGTATAACCGGTCCGCAGCTTTGTGAACATTCAATTTCGAAGATTTTCGATGTTACAGTCAACTGAAGTCGACCCAAAACAGCCAAAAATAGCGGACCTTTAGATCTCTAGCATTTTAGCATAAGTCAATGGAGTTTAACATAGCGAAAACTAGCCCCGCGGCTGACGGACATTTTCTGGCTGGTGAAGATGATGAGCTAGTTAAGTAATGTAACCACAGTTAGTCTATGTGTTCTGATGTTAGTAACTATGTAGGCTAACATTAGTTAGGCTATGTGTTGTGGACTAATGCATTCAAGTTAGTTCACATTTTAGTTGTTATTGCCCCTGCTGACAATTGTGTGGATAATATGTAGCCTACAGTCAATGGAATTTCACATTTTGCTCTCCAGTGTATGTTATTTTAATGTTGACCCATAATACTATATATCTATATATTTTACAGGAGCATTGTTGAACTTCATAGGTCGAACTAAGCCTGCAGAACCACAAGCCAAGAGGACAGAGGAGCCAGATAGCAGTGGTGACTGAGACAGAATAAATAAGGAGAGAGGGCCCATGCAGAGAGGCAGACATCAGTAGTGAGGAATCAGACCCAAAAGACACGAGGACAGAGGAGCCAGATCGCAGTGGTGAGGAACGCACTGTCATTTTACTTTTCACATATCACTTTATTCACTATTCAGCTTAGTTATCCTTGCCATGAAGGAATGAATGATTGAATGGATGAATGTTCTATATTATTTTAATGACAGATTGAACCACAGCAATATTGTTTTAGAGATGTTATATGTTTAACTGCTATGCCTGTCATCTCTGCTCTGTGTCATTGTGTTGTCTCCTGGGTTCTGTAGTGCCCGGAGTCTGTCTTTTTATTTTTTTCCTCCCAAACCCCATCCCCTCAGGACGCCTTTTGCCTCCTGTCAGGTCATCATTGTAATAAGAATTTGTTCTTAATTGATTTTCCTGGCTAAATAAATGTTCTACTACTATTTATTCAGTTATTTTATTACTGGTACTGCTAATTGCACTATGCGTATTGTTGTATATTGTATATACGTATGTATTTACTACTACTACTTACAAAATCGAGGGTTGTAGCTTTGTGTCAGTACATATTTCAGGGTTTTTCTATGCCTTTGTTAATCTAAATTCTAATACTCATAGGCGACTACAACTCCTGCCGATGCCGAGGCCCAGTTCTCCCTTCCCACCACCCCAGGCTCATTGCGCTAGGTAAAACTCTCATTCAATAAAAGTAGTCTTTTAAAGGTGGGGTAGGTAATTTTGGAGAAACCAGCTTGAGTGCGCTACAATTTGACAATACACAGCCGGAAAAAATCTGCCACTTCCTTACAGAGCCCCTCCTCCAACACACACAAACGCGCACATGACCAATGAGGGCACGTGATAAGTTTGTGCAGATGGAAGGCTGACAGGCAGGTAGGCCATCCAGTCATTTCAGCCGGGCCGGCTAAAATGATTGGTCGTGCTTTTTACAGTACTACGGCTTCCACAGATGACATTTTTTTAATGGATCTTTTGTCAAAGCACTTAAGATATTCATTGCTCTCGGGATGTTAAGAGCATTCCATGGAATATAACAAAAAGTGTATCTCGAGCCGGTTTCTCAAACTTACCTACCCCACCTTTAAAGATGAATGCAATTACATTTTAAAAAGTTTTAAACAGAACTGTTACAGATGCAGATGCTTGGTCCAAATTCCATAAAATATACCAACCAGTAGCGCCACACTCAGACGAAAATGTACAAAGCCTATTCTTCCACTATTTGTATTCCCACATTATTCACCAAGCCAGCCCATGCTTTAATATAGATATTATGGATATTGTTATAATTCCTGCTGTCTTTTGTGAACTTCTAATTATTTGTAATTGTTCTGTTCCACAGATGCTGTAGTAAACCACCATCCAGGGACCAAGACATCAGATATAAGAACATCCATTAACACAAGAATTTGTGAGTTAAGGCACGAAAAAAACAAGATTGACGATCAAATAGGGTACAAGACGTTTTTTTTTGGCCTTGTTCCGGACCTTGTTTTAATGAGTGATCAGCTCATGTTTGAAGTTGTCACCAGGTGAAACAAAAAACAAGATTGTTAAATAGGATAACAGACTGCTCTTTTTGGCCCTGTATGAAATAACAATGCATCATTTATTAACTATACCTATACAAAATGTAATACATTTTCCCTTCATTATGTAATAACACCTCCTTTGGTAATAATTTGCCCATTATGTAGTAAACAAGTTCAATGCAAATATGTAATACATGTCGCCACATTTTGAAATATATTATTACATATTGCTGTGGTTATTACAAAATGAGTTGCAAACAATAACATTACAACTGTTTATTTATTTATTCAACCATGAATCATCCTTACTCATAATTTAAAAATATTTCAGTAGAATATCTTTCATTGGCCAAAACTAGATCAAGTGTTACCATATTCATTAGCCAACATGTATATCAACATCAATTTTGAGATATATTTACAGTTTAGTTATGGTTACATAATGAATATTACAGTTTTTTAAAAGGGCAACTCACGCATTTTGTAATAACCATTGCAAAATGTAATAATCTATTACAAAATGCAGGGAAATGTATTTTATATTGCGTTCAGGCTGTTACAGAATGCAGCAGATTATTACAAAATGTGGGTTTTATTACATAATTACATGAAAATGTTCTTGAGTCATTACATAATGTGTTGTTTATAGGCCTTTTCTTTTATTCTTTCCTTGTCCTTCTTTTAATGAGTATTTTGATAACTGTTACACATTGATAGAAAAAAACAAATTAAGCTTCTCATTATTCAGACTCAGCTCTCAGCGCCCAAGCTTCTTTTAAATGTTGATAAAACCAAGGTAATGCTCTTTTCAAAAGCTAAAAAGACACCAGAGCCTGTTTTAGATATTGTAATTATGCAAGGAATACAACTTGAAGTGGTTACCTGTTACAAATACCTTGGTATCTGGCTTGATGATTGTCTCACTTTTAAACTTCATGTCAATAACCTGCTTAAAAAACTGAGGGTTAGGCTAGGTTTATTTTACAGGAACAAGTCCCGTTTCTCGCTCGAGGCCAGAAAAAGGCTAGTCACTGTGACCTTTTTACCTGTACTGGACTATGGTGATTTGATTTATATGAATGCACCTGCCAATTGCCTGGTCAAGTTAGATGCCGCCTATCACAGTGCACTGAGATTTGTGACAAACTGTAAAGTATTAACCCATCACTGTACCCTGTATGCAAGGGCAGGTTTGCCTTCACTAACTGTACGGAGGCTCAGTCACTGCTACATTTTTATATACAAAGCCATGTTAGGGAAACTTCCTTCCTACATCTGCTCCCTGATCTCACGGCGAATTGTAAGTGGCTACTGCCTGAGATCGAATGCTGTGATTTTATTAAATGTGCCAACTGCTAGGACTGTCTTAGGGGAGATAGCATTTAGATGCGCAGCTCCGCTAACTTGGAACAGTCTGAGCAATTTGGTTCCACTAAATGTTTTTAAAGCAAGGATAGATATTATCCTGTAAATGTTACTAGCTATGTAAACTGTAGTCACTGTAAATATGCTGTATGATGTCCTTTTTTGTTTTTCTGTTCTGTTTATATGTATTCATGTGGAACCTACTTGCAGCAGGTCACCCTTGAAAAAGAGATCAATGATCTCAATGGGATTCACCTGCATAAATAAAGGTTTGAAATGAAATGAAAGATTTTTTTTATCAGAACATGCATTTCTCCTCATTGTGAACATATATTGCACTCATGTTCAGAATATATGGTACGTACATGGTCTTTTATAAATCTGAATATATATAGTGCATACATGTCCCCATATAATTGTGAATATATAGCGCATACATATCCCCATATAATTGTGAATATATATAGTACATGTCCCCATATAATTGTGAATATATTCTACATACATGTCCCCATATAAATCTG
>CALSBW010029682.1:282705-308631 GCA_943590975.1 Lindbergichthys nudifrons | reverse complement strand
ACACAGCGGTTTATAGTCCAGTGCGGCTTATATATGTACACATCATTTAATTTAGCTGCTGCGGCTTATATTCAGGTGCGCTTTATAGTCCGAAAATTACGGTACTTATTAAAGGTGGGGTAGGTAATTTTGGAGAAACCAGCTCGAGTGTGCTAAGCTAAGAGCCCCTCCTCTAACACACACAAACGCGCACATGACCAATGAGGGCACGAGATAAGTTTGTGCACAGATGGAAGGCTGACAGGCAGGTAGGCCATCCAGTTATTTTAGCCGGGCCGGCTAAAATGATTGGTCGTGCTTTTTACAGTACTACGGCTTCCACAGATTACATTTTTTTATGGATTTTTTGTCAAAGCACTTAAGATATTCATTGCTATCGGGATGTTAAGAGCATTCCATGGAATATAACAAAAAGTGTATCTCGAGCCGGTTTCTCAAACTTACCTACCCCACCTTTAAATTCTTTGATTTCAGTTTTTAACGTACACCATCTATTGGCCATTATTAGAACTGCAATTCAGAGTATTTTAGTATTGCCTTCATTATTCAGCTGTGGTAGTTGTCTGTAAAGATTTAGAGTAAATAAAAAACTGGGTATTTTTTATTTGCGCTGAGCTTACATTTGTCTAATTTATTTTTTTAACGTATCACTTTAAACCGGTAGATGTCTGTGAGTTTACATGTACATTTTCTCTCAATATGCAGGCATGCAGTACAACTTTGACAATATTGCCACTCTGAACCAGGGAACTCCTTATGACTACAACTCTGTCATGCAGTACGAGAAGTATGGAAAACTAATATCTAATCAAACTTTCACCTCCCTTTTTATTGATAGATAGCCGTGTCTATAAATGCGTTTAGTATTTTCAGGATTTCTTTGTTAGTATCTGACTATTCATTCATCACATGGGCCTACTGACTTTAGAGAGGTAAAAGAGGCAGGTATCAGTGACTCTGGGGAAGTATTAATCATGTTTCCCTCCAGGTAGACCTGTCATGACTCATGATGATAAAGCTTTAGACTTATGGCACAATATATGGATATGACCTTGATCCTTTTTTGTTTTTGCCTTACCTTACAATATAACGACATGAACCCATTATTTTGAAGTCACACAATGGACATGACCTGATAATTTGCACGTAAAAGACATATCTTATAATATATGGGCATGGTCTGGATACTTTTCGTCAACCTTAATATTGCCCGTTGTGTTTATAAGCGTGTTTGTTTAAAAGAATGTCACCAACATTGTAGTCAACATGTTGCCAGAATAAACGGCACTGTTTCCCTACCACTAGACCTAGTCATTGCAGACACTGCATATTTTCGTTAACAGAATCTGAGAATTCATTGTATTCATTGTTTTAGAATGAACACCCATCATTATACATTATTTAATTGTTTTCGGTGGCATTAAATGGTCTTAAAATGAGACTAGTACCATTGTGGTTATTCCTGGGAAAATATGTTGTCCAACAATAGTAGTTAGTGATTGCGACAGGCCTACTGGAGGTCATCAAACTTGAATCTGTGATTCTCCAGCTACGCCTTCTCTAAGAACAACCGCCCCACCATGCTGCCCAACAGCAACGTCCTCTTCGGACAGGCCACCCAGATGAGCAACATATAAAGACTATATATTATTGAATTACAAGATTAGATATACTTTATTTGATCTAAAATATTGATGTGTTCAAATGCTCTTCTAAACAAAACTGAACGTTCTCTTCTTGTTTTTGTGAAGGAAGCGCCATCTCCTGGTTGAATCCTGAAATTGAAAATCTGGCAACGCCCTCTTGGAAAATAGTGGGAGGGCTTAACATTCCCAGATACTGGTCTTTGGCAGGTCTTAGGCAGGTAGCTGGCAGGTAGCAGGCAGGAAGCAGTAAGCTGGAGTCTGAAATAAGCTGCTCCATCTGTATGTTAAAAAATATGAAAAGATGATAGTCTAGACCAGGCATCCTCAAAGTCCGGACTCCGGTCCGGATCCGGACCGAACCACAACTGTCTCTGGACTCTGAGCAAATTATACTTTTCATATGTATTATCTGTATTATCTGTGTTATCTGCGAGACATCGCCACAACGCAACGAGTCAAAATTCTCCGCTATGTCCACTGCATACAGCGCTCTGCATGTCAGACTGTTCCACACTGTCTGTGTGTGTCTGACAACGCATTGGTCCAATCACATTCAGCATCCCGTCAGCGTTTTTGTCCCCACCAACAGTCTGCGAATCAGAGGCACAGTAGGGCGGGTCTTCGCAGAATGCGGGTGGGAAAAATGTATGTGTGTTTAAAAAAAGTCAGAGCGAGAGTTAACAGCTCATCTAGTTGCATCTGTACTGTAGCTAGTAGCCTAGTTTCACCTACCGGGGTGGCATGGGGTGGCAACTGCCACCCTTAAAATAGGCCTTGCCACCCCAGCTGCCACCCCAGTTGGCAGCTTTGTTTTGAAAGAAAAGTTGTGGCTCATCGGGCATTTATGAGAGAAAGTCTCTAATGTCCAAATGCAAGTGAATGCAGCACAATACACACGTCTTGTAACCCCTCCCCCCGGCCCTGGCGCGAGCGTGGAAATATGATTGGCGATTTCATTTGAACGGTACAGCACAAAACGAGAAGCATTAGGACCCAAGTACTGAAGGAATGAGGTATTTGCGGTCTACAATGACAGAGAAGAGACTGTCAAGTGTGGCTGTACTCAGCATTGAATCAAAACGCACTAAAGCTGTTGATCTTAATAAGTTTGTGAGGCGTTTTGCTGAACAAACTGGTAATTGCCGCATTCAGCTGTAATAGACATGTCAACTTGATGTTCTGCTCACGGATGAGCATACAACACTGTTACGATGATGACCTTACGTGTGTAAATATATTTCTGCCCCCAAAAAACTGTTTTAAGTCCTGAGAAAGTCAAATAAGACGGTGTGTAAAACTACACTGCCCAGCCAAAAAAAAGTAACCACTTTGATTTAACTAGGCCAGTAGGTAAGGACTTTCCACTGGATAATAACTGAAGTATAAAAGAATGCATGACTGAAGTGATGAAGACCACGTTTGAAGGCAAACAAAAAGAGGAAATAACAGGTCAAATCAAGCAAATCCCCCTCTCAGATTCCACAGCCACCAGAAGAACATAAATACTGGCTGGTGATTTGATTAATCAGCTTTGTGATGGAATAAAAAATGCACAGTGCATTGCCTTAGCTGTGGATGAGTCCACTGACACCACTGACAATGCTCAGTTGCTGGTGTTTGTGAGTTTTTATGATGAGGCAAAGGGGGAGTTTGTTGAAGATGTGTTGGGCCTGACGAACCTCAGTGGACACACAAGGGGGCAAGACATTTATAAAGCAATAATGGGAATGCTGAATGAAAGAGGGTGCAGCTGCCTTTATTCATAACGTGCAGCTCACACTGCGACTCTGAGGGATCAAGCACAGACACAATAACAATGAAAACTGCTGCATACAGATTATTTTTGTTTTTGCAACCTCGTGTTAAGAATCTTGTTGCAATTGTTTAAAAGTTTGAATGACCGTAATAAACGGACCTTTGTCTTATTGACTTTTTTTTTTTGGACCTTTAAGATTTGTATTTGAGTACCCCTGGTCTAGACTCTATGGTGTAGTTTGTCAAAACAAAAATGAGAGAACTAATTGTATATTATGCCAACAAATGTAAAAGTCATACTGTAATATCGTATGTTTAAAAAAAATCAATATTATAGCATGTTGACAATATCATGGAAGAAGTTATATCTTGTTGTAAAGAAAAAAATCCTTTTAGACCATGTTGAAAAATATAAAAAAGTAATTGCATAATATAGTACGTTAAGAAATATGAACATTTGTCATTTTATAATATGTCAAAAATATATTTCAAAAACCTCAATATTAAACGTTAAGTCACATTTCTGATTATCATCATGTAAAAAGTCTGACAAAATACAGTGCAATAAACAAAACATTGTACGTTGCAAAAACGTCAAAGATCTGATCTCAGAAGGAAAATAGTGTTGGCGTTTACTGAAAGTCCCACGACATGCCCCCCCGTCCGGCTGCAACCAGACTCAGGAGTCTTAGAGTAATGCACATTGATGAGTAGAAGAGAAGTGGTGGAAATTCAAACAAGAGAACAAACCAAAAAAAAACACAGAAAAGTCTTAAAGGCTTTACTACTAGACTACTTTAAAATGTGACAAAAAAAAAAAATGCATTTTTAGTCACATGTCTGGAGGCTCATTCATCAACACTTCTATGTGATGATACGGCACACAGTACTGCGTTCTGATAGCGCTGGTGACTGAACTGTGATGTCGTTCATTTATTGCCTAACGTTAGCTTTTTACTTCTGGCTATTGAATTTACGCTTCAACTATAATAACAGTGTTGTTTTTATGTGGGGATTATCCTGCTGAACAAAATGTGTAAGTATCATAAATGTGTGTTTGCCACAGAACTTATTTTCTGCAATAATCTAAATAAAGACATGCTTATTTCCCGGTCGGCCTACTAAAATACGTCATCACTGCACCTCTGTATTGAAGTCAGTACTAAACGTGCACTCGTAGCACCATTTCCCTTTCGTCTACTTTTCAGTGCACAATTTAACTGAAACTGAAACAGGTTCATCATCATAGGAGAATGCTCCTTAAAACCATAAACTGATGGCATTTGTGGAGATCGTCCCAATGATTTTATCTTGTGTATATTTTGGATTTGACCTACTAAGTATTTGTTTCATTTTAAAGTCCTGAGTATTTTAGTTTCCAAAGGTTCTTCTTAATAAAAGTTTTGTTCTTCGTTTTTATCTGATAAAAAACATGAACCATTGACATTCATTTAGTTGATTTATAGGTATAATTTATTTTGCATAGTTTTATATATTTGCGTATCATTCTCTTGATATTGTTTCTTGTAGTTTAATCACAGTGTAGTGTGGATCCTCAACAGGAGGGCAGGCTGTCCTCCACCTGGTCGGCGGTGCGGTTCAGCATGCAGGTTCTCAGAGCCTGGATCAGCTCCTGGGTCCGGGCCTGGGGCCCCCGACTCCTCCTCCACTCCTTCAGCAGCTCCCTGGTTGTTTCCTCCAGATCTGTGGGATGCCTCTTGGAGACGGAGTCTATCTTCACCTCCGTCAGGCCCAGTCTGCGGCCCAGTTTACGCCAATGCCTTCCCAGATTCTTCACGATCACCTCTGTGGCGATGCCCAGTTTATCTGATGAAAGGAGGAGGAGGCATTATGGGTTGGCAGGAGAAAAATCATTTGTATTTCTCTAATTATAATACATTCTGAAATAAAGTATACTCAGGCAAATATGAAACTCATCTACTCAAACACCCTTCCCAGGACAAAAATGACATTTGGAAGCTAAAAGGAACAATTTGGAACAGTTGAGGGGTGGGCGATTTGTCATTTTATTTAGCTAATTTAAAAGTCAGCAGTTTCAAACAAATCTCCTAAACATGTATTTGCTATTTTTTCCCAAAACATTCTTCCAAAAACAAGACCGCTTCTTACATGGTCATTTCATTTTCACATGCTGATAGCTCCACAAAAGTATGATGCTGATCCACAATCCATTTGACTTGTTCAAGGAAAATGTGGGACTGCAAACACTACAACTTAAGGGAAGACTGTACAGACAAAACAATTGTTTTTTATGCACTGTTACATTTTGAGAGTTTGGGCTATTTTTATCCAATGAAATGTTCTTTCTGACTAGAACCAATAACATCCAAAAAGAACATTTTAGTGTTACTTTACCAGCTTGGTTTATTTTTGTCTTTAGATTTCTCCTAAATTGAACAAAAGTTAGCATTAGAGAAGGCCTCATTTGCATATCTAATCATGGTGAAAATAGATGTTTTTTTTAAAAATGCTGATGGTAGTTTTTTCATTTATACAGTATGCATGGGTCCAACGAGTTTTCCTTAGTTAAAGCATTTGACTCTAAAATGATATTAAAAACATGAAACCAATGTTCACATTTCTCTTACGGATTTTATTTTTTTAATAAATAATTATAATTAAATAATAATTTTCAGATAGTCATAAGTTACCTGCACAGACTATATTAGCATCGTCTCCAAACATGACACTAAAATGTTGCTGCCTGATGTTTTTCCAGTTGAAACAGCCGTTTCATTTACACATCAGGCGGCAATGTGAAGGGCCACTGCAAGTTCAGAGACACTCATTTCTCTAGATGCATTGCAGCTTATGCCTATGACTGCTAATGTTATCACACACTGAGTTCCAGACTGGGGTAATATTTCATGACTCTCAAAGTACTAAAATTGTTTATTTTAACCTATACAAATACATGATAAATGATTAGTTCCTTATATGTTGTGTTATTCATCTAAATAAGTAAATAAACTGGGAAATAAATAACTCCACCTACTTGTGTTTAAAACACATTGATCTATTTACAGTCTACATAATTACTTATCATTACAATATGCAGTATGTTGTTCCACTGTACAATATTAAATATTACATTTTGTTTTAATTCAATATAGTTAACATATATTTGTTTGTTTGATTTTTTTCCTGCATTTAACTTACACCATTGTGTCACTTGCTCAATTCTTACATATATATCTTGTAAATATATACTTGCATTTTTCACAATGTATTTTTATAAATCATTAAATAAGACAATTAAGTTTACTGTCTTAAGGCTTTCATTGCCAACACTGTGCTGTAGCTCATGTGCATGACAAATAAAGCTTTTGAATGTTGAATTTATATGTTTTCTAATAAATGTACTTTTTGAATAAAAAATAAATAGAAGTCCTGCATTTAAAGTACTTATTACTTAGTGACTTGTTTATTGAAGTAACAGCATAAAATGTACTGTGGTATGAATATAACTTTTAATAGTGAACAATGTTTCATTTTTAGAATAATAAACATGGATTATTATAATTAATTAATTTTACAATATAGGCCTACAGACATTGTGAATTTCATCAAAGTATATAAATAGTTAAAGCCTTTGATTGTTGAAATGCATTTAGAGGAGTAAATAGTAGGCCTACTGTGTTTGCCTGAATGGAGTAGAAGTATAGCAACATGGAATTGAAATACTCAATTAAAGCAACATAAAATAATACTTCAGTACAGTACAAGAGTGTCTGTGTCGAGTAGGGAAGTTAGTTAGGCTACTGTACGCCAATGGTAATGTGTACACAGTCTATGGTATGGGAGTTGTAGTCCTGGAGGAGTAACACCCTCTGTGGAACTACAAACATTAGGTAGCAGTGTGACTGTAGCCCACCTCTCTCCTCTTTGTCCGGCAGGTCGTCGCTCGCTTCGGCCTGACTCTCGAAGCTCTCGAAGCTCTCCAACCTCTCCGCCAGGTCTTGCCGCTGGATTTGTGTGAGGAAGCGGCTCAGGTAGTCGGTGTTGTCCGCTCCGAGCTTCCTTCTCTCGGTCAGCAGCTGGAAGAGTCGGACCCCGCTGGATATCTTCTCCAGCTCCCGCTTCCCCAGCATGTCCCCGCACAGGAACTTCAAGTCCTCCAGCTGCTTCTCCGTCAGCTGGTTGGAGATGTCCAGCAGCAGGCTGTTGAACTGGAGGGAGCTCATGTCGGTGTTCACGGTGAGCCTCCGCCGAGACACCGAGCAGTCTGAGGGAGGGAGGGAGGAGGAAGCACCGTTTTACTTTCACTTCCGCCTGTTGCTCTGTCGGTTAGTGCAGCTCAGAGCCATAATAGAATTCTATCTATATGGCGCTGGTGCAGCTGATCCATTCAATTAATTTCAAATAGCTTTATTGGCACGAGCATAATGACAAAAATGAGTACATAATCATTCATAACATGAACTAGAAAATGTATAAACAAAACAAAAAAAACACAGGAAGAAGAACACAGATCCTTTACTTAGTACAAATACTAGGATCTTAAAATAATCCACTATAAAATCCAAAAGTTGAAAAAGTTAAAAAATATAAGCATCAAAATACACTAAAAGTAAAAGTACTCATTCTGCCCCATGGCCCATTTAAAAAATAATAATAAAAAATCTGATAAATGTCTTTATAATATCAACAGTAAAACCGCTGGTTATGCCGAATGGATATTTTCACAGTATTATGTTATTACAGTTATTATATTATCCTGTTTTTATACATGTAAGAGCTTTTTAGTATTGTGTTTTGTGAATGTGGACCAAATTTAGAAAACTTGAAATATTGTGTGTAGTACTGTACTCCATTACCATAGACTGTATATATAAATGGTAGGGTCCGTGATGTCACCCATAGGATTCTGCAGAGTTGCCGAGAAGCCCTTAAGGCCCTGACACACCAGGCAGTCACCAGAGAACTCGCCGACACCCGACACCGACAGTTCCATCGACGAGTTCTCCTGCGTCTTGGCCGTGTGTCGCACTGGAAATCACCGCAAAGACTTCAGCCGAGCGTGTACGAACTGCGCATGCGTGAGTGGCAATAACTATCCTTACCAGCAGGCGGTGGTAGTGTGTATTCGTCATTCAAAATAGGCAACAACCGGAAGACAGAGAAGAAGAACAGACTGATATAAACAAACAAATAGCGTGTGCGTTCCATTTTCACTCTCATCCATCGAAAACATGTTTTAGAATATAAAAATACATGAATGATGAAATGAGCACATAAAGTGCAGACATACTATAACATCACAGTTAATAGACCTGCATCTGATGATCGCAGTGTTCTGGCGGGTGTGTAGTTTATTGAATCAGCAATGTAGTAATGGCCACTTCTTGCTAAATTTACGATGAGATGAAAAACCGGACTTGACCAAACAAATCACGGAGCTCTCAGCAGAGGACAGCCGGGGACGCTCCCGCCGATATCAGAGATGTCCCTGCTATGTGTGGGAGGTAAGAGAGGACATTTAAGGGCTATGTTTGATGTATTTTAAGTATCACCTGCTGGGGTTTAGCTGCTGTCCTGTGCCTTCTTAAATCGTTTGTTTACGTCCCTCACTTCCGTTTCGCTTCTCATTTGCTAGCTGAACAGCTGATCAGAGTGGTTTCTTGGCCCGATAGCTTGTGTCCGACAAATGGCCGATTCAACATGTTGAATCGGCCGGGTGTCGACCGTGAAAGGCCAAATAAGGCGTGTCACGGCCGAGGGTTCGGGACACACCAAATTGACTTTGGGCGACAAGGAACCCGTTGTCGCCAGACAACGCAAGACGGCCGATTTCGGCCTGGTGTGTCAGGGGCTTTAGTAGGCGGAGTCGGCCACTAACGGCTCGACAGTGACGTCAGAGTTCCACTCCCGCCTGCTCCAAATAAGGGCAAAGAGGCGGAGCCGAGGCGGGACCTGCTGCCACCGGGCTGGAAGTTCCAGAGCTAGCTGAAGCTACCAAGCTAAGCTAACATGCTCACCATCTGCACACTGCCGTCGCATTTTACGTTTCTAAGGTAAGCGGACATGAAACTATTCAGCATAACTATAAATAATAATCTAAGTTATTGAGTTTTAGCATAATACTTCAGAATCTTAAAATCCCTTAACGTTTGTATGCAATTGTGCTAAATTCAACACTGGAATCAAGCAAATATGAATATGTTTGCATGACATTTGTTATTTATATTTTGCCATCACTTAATTATACGTTTAATACATTTAAGTCAAGCTAAGGTACATGTGATGGTAGCTAGTTAGTGCTCTTACCTGTGAGGCCTCCTCCAAACAGCATTATAACCAGACTGTATCATTAAAACTACAAGTACCAGTTCTAGATCCTTGACTTTAGACAAACAATTCAAAAGACAAAATGTATTTAAAGACCAATCTTTATTTGAAGGTGCCTCTTAACCTGATATATTAGTTATACAGTAATAGTATTGACAATCTAAAAAAGCTGAGCAACTCAATAGTCAACTTTATATTTCTTATTGTCTAAAGCATTTATTATTTTCATTTTTCCCCTCTCATATTCAGTGTGGAGTGTGGACGGATTGAGACAGCGTGGTGTCCAGAGAGCTGCAGACTTCAGGGAGAAACCTCCGTGTGATGGACGTCCTGTCTGTTAGTTTGGAGAGGACTGAGGGTATTTCCTCTGTGAGGAGGACCAGGCCTGATGGAGGAGCCCATGCATAGCTGATACCACCTGCACAGGCCTAGTCTGTCACTTTATTGGACTAAATGTGTTTACTTATACATTTAATAGGTTTACACCTTCTGTCCATATGTGCTTTTTATTTAAAACATGTTTGATTAACTTTTGGTTCACATTTCAATAAATTGAATTTGTATTTGCACTCCTTTTGTCCATTATTCTTACTGAAAATGTTAGATTACACATTTACATCCGACTGAAGATTGGCCCCATTTATTTGTGACGTTGCAAACTCTGCGGTACAAGGTACAGGTGTTGTGAAGCTCATAAAGTGAGGCAAATAGAAATAATCAGCTGATGGAGTGTAGATGTGGAAATAGGTGCATCCGATCAGCTAACTGTGTTTTCACAATAAAAGTAGTTTCTTAGTGAATGTCCTGTACTGGTCTTAAAATCTCATAACATCAGCTTTTAATTTTCCTATTGGATGTTTTTCTTGACCCTCAGAGAAAGAGGAGATGCTGAGTCGTGTCTTTCAGGCATGTCCTTTCCTAACAAAAATTACAGGAAACATAAAACATATTATTGCAGAACAAGTGTGTTATTTATGAAAGAGGTGTGTTTATGTTTTTAGGGGCTGTAGATATAATTATTTTTCTAATTGTAATGTTTTTTTTTATTTCAACAGTAAGCTACAAAGACAATCAGATTATGAATGAACAGTATGAAATTCATCAACATTGAAATGTATTTTATTATCAAAATAATATTTAACTGTTATTAAAACAGAAGCTTGCTCTGTTGTCTCACTGAAAGAATAACTTTTACCACGTTTTTACAGACAATATTGAGAGATAAATAGTAGCAGTTCTCACTATGTGTTAAATATCTTTGCCTTCAATACATTAAATTAGAAAGCTGACAAAGGCATATTGCTTGTTAACATCTAAATGTAACCTTTTGCACAGAAAAACCCCTCAACTTCACTGATGTGTAGGTGATCTAGTATTTAGTATTGTTTAATGGAATGTATATCAGTGTATTCAAGTCAATACTTCATTTATTTAAACAATATCTTTCTTGATTCTTTGTACAGTATGAAAAAAGAGTATTTGTACCTGTGCTGAAGTTCACTGCTGTGAGGAGTCCAGTTCTGTCTCTCACTCTGGTCCAGCCTGTCTGCATCACCTGGACACTTTAAACAAACAGATATATATGTAAAGTACCATGTGTACAAACAATATAACTTATTCTCTTATGTTGAACATGTAGGATTGTGTATTGTCCGAGTCAGGGTCTTTTTTATTTTACTGTAACTTTGGAAGTTGTGTTACCAATGCTTACTGTTTATTTGATACCAATTTGGTAATGCAATTAATAAAAACAACAAGATTTGGGTTCGTTCTTCAGATATGACTGACATTAACGTGTAAGCTCAATAATGAACTCCAGTTCAACCATCAATATTGTAATATCTAAGTAATCATCTTGAAATATGACATTAATAATTGTAATATACACACATCTTATTGTTAGGTTGATTTCACATACACTACTTCGACGTTAGCTTGTCTACATACTTGAGCATATCCAATTTAAATTAACCTTAGCGATGCATACAGTTACTACCTACATAATAAAATATCTCTCTAAGTTACAAGTATGACCTTATTTTATCAACCTCAAACAGAAGCCGTTTGTTCTACAGTATTATCCACTTAACGCTTAACACTTGTCTATTTCGTTTTAACCTTTATATATACAGTCTATGGTTTGAAGTTAACTTGGAGGCTACGATTAGCATCGTTAGCACAGATGTAGCTACCACTCGCTTACACGCTAACCCAAGCCTTAACATTCATTACGTAGCTGATTGAAATCATAAACACATAAATAAAGTACTCGAATTTCACTTACAAACAAACACGGCCGGGGTCAAGTTGTGTTCCCTGGATGAACTGAGCAGGCAGAGTCCCTGTAGCTTCACGGAGCAGCTAGCAGAGAGACAAGAAGCTTATAGCAGCAGTCACTTGACAGAGCTGTCACTCAATGTGACCACGCCCTAATTTATGCAAAAACTTTAAGACCTAATATAAATAAAAGGGTCATGTTAGAAAACAATTCACTCACAGATTCATAATCATGAAGGTGGAATCTAACTATATCTATAATAATATGTATTGCAGCCAGGGCTAGAAAAATGTTTTTTTTTGCTGTAAAATTGGCATTTTAACATGGGGTCTATGGAAATTGCTCCTTTCTGCAGTCATCGCCTATCGGCCAATATATGAACTACAGTTTGTGGCACTTCCGTATTGGCGTCCCGGCTCTTCCCCAGAGTTTGCCGCTTGTGCATTACACCATATCAGCATATCCAGTGGCGACTGGTCATTAGGGGCAGGTGGGGCACAGCCCCATCTAGTGTCAGCAGAAAGTATTACAAATAATGATTACAAAAAATGCAAAAAAAGAATTAAAAAATATATAAAATATATTTTAAGATCATGTTTAATCATCTGATTCGTATGTACGTCGCTGTTTTAGTCTGTGTTCTTCTAATTAGTGTCTACAGTGTGTGCCTATTGAGCTGTTTAGAGCCATGTGGGACAAAACCTGATCATGCCCCTCTCTCTCTCTGTCTAAGTGAACGGTGACTGTAAAAACTACACTGCGCATGCTCAGAGTATTTTCCTATTTAATGTGTGTGGCAAAAAAATAATGACCATAGGGGCACTGAGCTGCCATCCACACCATACGTCATCTCACATAATTCAGAGCTGATTGGCTGTAAGTACGTGTGCCGCGAAAAGTGTGGTGTGTGAAGAGGAGACGAGAGAGCTGCAGTGACGCGTCCTAAAACCCGGAAGTAAGCTGCGCTTGGCTTCCCTCGACAAAAAAGCAATGAGATTTCTCCATAGGATTTTAGAAAATAGCTGTAAATAAGATCTGTGGGAAACGTACCTGTTAGATAAATGCATGTTTTGTTCAGCCAGATAATATCAACATGTCTACCCTACTTTTATCATTTTTGAATCATAAATCTATCGATTAGATTTATGATAGACTTTTGAAACTACAAGAAGATAAGGAGGACTTTTACAAAAAAGTAATAGAGATGTTTGTCCAGAAGGATAGGCAAATGGACTTCATCTTCAAGTCAAGGTAAGACCGCAATTTTATTGAAAATGGGATCTTACTAAGAGAGAACAATTCAATATTTAAATGATAAAATTACATTTTTTGGGTATCCTTTTGTTGAACTGTCTGTTTAAAATTAATCGAAGCATCAGACAAAAAAAGGTTTTGAAAATAATATTATATTTTGGTTTAGGTCAAAATATAATATTTGTAAACCTGATGAGTCAGTGCCAGTGCCTCACCAGCCATGAACCTCACTGCACGTCACTGCAGAAGCTTATATATAGACATCTACGTTTTTTGTGCCCCACCACTTTTGTACATATAAAAACGCCACTGAGCATATCATGTGTTTTTATATGTAAAAAATAAAATCGTAAAGGTGAGTGTTTATATAAATGTAATTAAAAAGTAAAAAGTAAGATATTAGCCTCTAAAATGTAGCAGAGTAGAGATTAAGTACAATACTTGATTAATTGTACATAGTTGCTTTCCAGTTTCCGCCACTGGTTACGTCTTTAAGTGTTGGTTTGGATCCTACCTCTAATGTGTCTTAGTGTTTCTTGTTTGTCACTTTTCCGGTCACTTCCTTGAATGTGATCCTACCTGCTCTGAGTCACATCTGGACAACTGATGTCAGCTGCAAGAAGAGAGCACACATGAATATTATTTAAAAAATGAAAATCAATACAAAATGTAAGGATAAAATGTGCATATCATTTGAAGATGATGTGATAGAATTTTTTATTATTATTTTTTGCACAAGGATGGACTGAATCCAAACAAAGTTTTTAACACTCCTACCAAAAACCACAGCAATACCACCATAACAATATATTATACACGAGAACGCAATAACAACTTTTTATCACTTTTTGCTTAGTATTTTTTTTCTGTTAAGGGTTTATATTTATTAAAATATTATAACAATATGGAGTGTTTTATTCCACTGTTTAAGTTTGCATCGTTTTAGTTTTGAATTATTATTTGTATCAACTTTTGTTTTATATTTGTTTTATTCTTCTTTTTTGTCCATTGTTTGAACAGTTTTGTGTATACAACTTGAATACACATTTTTAAAGAGTATGGGCATCAATTTACTCAGTTTTTACAGTTCTATTTTGATTATAATGCTTATTATTTTTGACCTAATTTAATAAAAAAACATTTTTTATTTGATTTTGATTCATTTTTATTCTCATAATCCTTACCTCCCCTGGCATGTTTCTAATCATACAAGGTGTTGTGCTTTCCGTCAGTCATATTTGCTATTTCTATTGTGAGACTTATTGGACAATTTCACACTTACATTACGAGTTCAGATATGTAGACAGAATATGCCTGCCAACACCAAATTATTATATGTGTATCAATTAAAGCAGTAGTTCCCAACCTGGGGGGGGGGGCGCCAGGCCTCAGATGATTTGAGGCCAAATATCATATTTAGACTTTTTTTTTTTTTTTTTTTTTTTTTACATATAATTGTAACGCAATACATGATTGTCGCTAAAAGCCTTGTCTCTACATTACAATAAAATATACAAAATAATTGATTCATTCATTTTAATAAAAAATTCAAGTTAGTAGCTATTATAGGCATAAAAAGACAGAAATGTATAATTCTTTCTTTAATAGAAATGTTTCTTCTGCCCATAAAGTGTCCAAACCAGGCTTGTCTGGATAAGCGCATTTTTAAAACATAGTCATTGTCCATGTCACAGTTGCTCCGATCAGATCGGTCTCCTCCATTAGAGGATTATTTACGACTTTTGAATCCACATAAACACATCGGCAAAATCCGGCTTACTTTGAGCATGTGTTTTAAACAGTTTAATCCCTTTGTGAATTGTTTCCACTTGCGCCGTCCTTTAATTTCTTCAAACAGCGGGCATCCAAATGAATTAATCCTGAGTCCAATAACCATCAAAATCACTCCAATAGTGCTCCTTAATTACGCTTTCATCCTCCTTTAACAAAATACTTCACATTCATCCAGTTTGTGACAGTAGTTGTAGCATTTTTGAGACTTTTAAACTGTATTTCCCCCCCCTTGTGTGTGTGGACACATCCTTTTTTTACCATGGAATATGCACCATGATCACACATTATCAACTAAGGTATATCTCCACAAAATAAGCTATAATACAATCTTAGTGATATATGCCCCACCTGCCCCTAATGACCAGTCGCCACTGCTCTTTCTATAAATAGTGCTTGTGTTTGATGGACGCCATTTTGAAATACAATGAAATTATCTTTTTCAAAGCCACACCCCCACATATGTCATATGTCTGAAAAGCCCAGGATGTCCTCTGTGGAGTACAATTGGACTTAATGCTGTGGCATGTATAACCTCATAGTTATGGACCAAAACCAAATGTCCTCCACAGAGGACACAAATGAATGGGTGGGTCTCAGGAGGATCTATAGTACATTGAATAAAAATGCCATGAAGTCAAATACAGGAATTTACAATAAATGTCTGAAGGCTGCAGGCAGTTCATCTCGCATTTATTTGCATTTAGTTGAACCAAAAACAGACTCAAAATCGCAGGGACAGACAGATCGGTTATACATGCATAAACACTCACACATGTTGTGAAATGTGTTTTGACACATGTTATAATAGATATTAGCACAACTTGCAGTGTTTAATTAATGCTGTGACTACAACATGACACACAAGGCAGGGGACATTTCATGGGGGACGTCGGGGAGGGGCTTCACATGTGACATCATCTTATAAGAGATTTAAGAGGGAAAACACACATTGTAGCTAACACTAGCTCCGCAGCCCTGTGACAGCATCTATCACTGAATATCAACACTAACCTACTTACATACAGAGTATTAAGATTTGGTAAAAAATAAAATGTGCAGTCTTTGCTCAAAATGCGAGTAATTTTCCAAGAAAAAGCAACATCTTCTGTCATAAAATGTCTTTGTAGTCTGTATTCGGAGATGTTTTCTCACGCACACTCCCAGATACATCGAGAGGTCCAAATTCATCGTTTCTAGTACACTAAATAATTCAAATGAAGACAATCAGATAAAATACATCACTGTCTTTGTGATAGTCTAAATAGATAGGTGGTCCCCTGTGGGCTGATAAAACCATTTGACACATTAAATGCATTTTCATCGACAACATTTTGACCTAAACGTGATTATACAACACGGGAAAATAAAATGATAATACATTCTATAAGTCTGGTTTAGGGCTTAAATCAGGGGTAGTTTGATATACTGTACATACAGCAGGGGGCAGGTTTCGACACATGGGTGAGTTTGGAGTGTACATGTGACTGCTCCTTCCAGAACATTAAAGTGGCATCCAGTCACTTCCCGTGTTATTTTTTGCAGATTGATTAATACAAAACAAAATATTATTCAGTCTTTGTGCTTTGATAGGTAAAGAGTTGCAGCTTTAGGTAAATGCCAATTAATTCAAAGCTTTAAATAAGGCAAGATAATAAAATATAAACAGTGTTGCCTTTCCGTTGGTACACTCTGCTTTATACTGATCTGCTGATGGAAATCTGAAATAAGTCAGAATAGTTGAGGGAGTTCCTGAAGTAGGCTGGGAGAATGTAAGGCAGTAAATCAGTCACTTCGCTTAAAAACTGTCACTGTGGTGTGAGCAAACCCTGGCGCTGCTTTTAAGGGTCCTTAAGAAGCTCAAAATTCCTACTTTAGCCAGATGCAGAGTCCCCTTAAGGTCACCTATTATGCAAAATGCACTTTTTTATGTATTTTATACATAAATATGTGTCCCCGGTGTGTAAGGAGACTCACAAAGTGTCAGAAAATAAAACCCTCTCTCTTTTCCTCCGTACCCACATCTCTAAAAACTGGGGTACAACAGAGCTGATCCAGATTTGATGCGGTAATGACGTAATATCGGAAATGTGGGCTGGCTTTACGTTGAACTCCTGGCAACGTTCCGCCCCAACCTATCGCCCCCTATCAGAAACTTTGCTGTATCAGAAACAATGTGTGACGTGTTTTGGAAGTAATATGGTCTGTGTTTACATTAGCAAGCATCGCTAACACTCTGAGCTAACGCTGTACTGGAGAGAGTATGTGTAAAGAAGCCTGATATAAAAGGTACTGTCCTTGTGGTAAACCCGCAAGAGAGAAAGCGTTTGAGCTCCATACTGTTTCAGAAATAATCCTTGAGGTTCTGCTGGTAGACAGCCTTCTCACAGAGCTCACTGCTTGCATGCGATCGCTCCAAATGGGCGTGGCTAGCAGCAGCTCCAAAGGGGCGTGGCCAGCAGCAGCTCGGTTACTTTTAAAGGGCCAGACCCAGAATCAGCACTTTAGTAACAGGGCTGAAATAGAGGGGTATGAGGCATGCTACAATGGGTGATCAGTTTGGTATTTTGAGCAAAACACTTCAGAGACATGTTTTGTATAGATATGGTCTATAATATATTGTTCAAATATAGCATAATAGGTGAGCTTTAAGTAATGAGCCCATAGTGCTATCAGTGTGGTTCCATTCACCAATCAAATTTGTTTCAAGATGCAGTTTTCTGATTTTATATAAGAACACTATGGACATATTTGTACCACCACACGTGACTTTAAACATTGAAATCCATCTTCAGTGCACAACTTTAAAGTTATAAAATGTAACATTTCCGCAAATAAAATGTCTATAAAAAAGACTAGTTCTACGTAACATACTTTGCTTAGTTGTGTACATACAATATGCAAAATGTTTTCAACCATTTTAAAATATAGAGAAGTCCTTAACCGTTTTCTTTAAGTCATCTGTAATGGTGTTTCCCCTTTGCAAATGCGGTCATAAACTGATTTTTTGCCAAATTTGTTAAGATCTTCTTAAGATTTTGTTTGTTATAACTATATATATTTATACCTAATGAAGAATTGAGTTCAAGGGACATTTGGAACTTACAAGCAGTTAGCTTCTGACCCACATTGTAGAGAGGACACCCCTGCTGATAATTTGGCTCATGGTAAAAACCTTCTAAACGATGACCAATCTTAACTGGAAGCAGACTGCAAACAAGAAGTGGATATAGCAACCATGAAGTGACCCATTGGCTAGTGACACATAAGCTTTTTTGTCTTTAATATAAAAGCTGCATTCAAGTCCCGTGAGAAAGGTGGCCACAAAGGTGGCATGGTGTTGAAACCTCAAATGTAGCGCTTTCGGCCATCTGGTTTCTTGGCCTCATCATCTTGGAGAGAGAGGGTGAAGTATAGGGATGGGTATTGTTAGGATTTTATCGATACCGATACTGCTTATCGATACCGGTATTTTTCTATTCTCTTATCGATACTTTTCAATAATTTGGTGCTCAAAATTATAGACATGATTACAAGATGTGAAGATTAAACAACAGTCATTTTATTGTAATTTAATTTTATATATTATTTAATGTAACTTTCTCAATGTCATACCAAGCAGGTATGAGTGTGTTTGACAGTGTGTCTCTGGAAGGGGGGCGGTAATTAGGGGCAGTTCATAAATCCATGTAAACATGACCATTATTCAGTTAAAACGAGGCGCTGCGTGCGCACCTCCTAAACCGGAAGCTCCGGTCGGCTAACCATTATAATCTGTTTATTGCGTTTATTATTTATAATTGTAATGATGGATTATCAGTAATAATTTTAAAGTTACACAGAGATATTGGATTAACCGTTTGTATGCCCTTGATCACAAAACAGCAAAGGTAAGACATCATTATCATCATGGCTACGTAAAGTGAAGTTGTTTACTTGCTCTTTCCTGGCTGCTGATAAAATGACGTAGAAAATATCGCTTTTGGCAGTTATGTGCTAAAGTAGCCGTTAGCCCCGTTAGCCCGTTTTGCTAAGTGTTGATTTAGACTCTTGGTGTTGGACTTCTGTTCCGTGTAGGTAAAATGGTTAACATCGTCTGTTAGCTGAGTTTCTTCCCGTTAAGTGGGTATGCATCATTAATAGGTTGTTAAATGTTAAGAAGCCTTGAGACGCTGTTTCTAGCAAGATGTTGCGTCTGCCCCTATGGTCTGCCCCTGGGAGTCTCACAATAATAAGAGGGCTGTTAGGAGAGATGACGAGTGGCATTCACAGTGGCCAATCAGAGTGGTACTCAAACCGGATACGTCACACGGGATGAGGGTTCCCAACCAACCAGAATTGTTTAAATTAAGGAAGTAGCGTAATTCATATACCGATAGCAGCACCGTTTGTCCAGCGGCTTAACGGTATACCAATACCGTCCAATCAGGTACCGGTACTGACTTAGTACCGGTTCTCGATACCCATCCCTAGTGAAGCCAATAACTGAAGAAGAAACATTTCAGGCAATCAAACAGTTACAATTACTCAAAACAGACCATCATTTTCAAAATAAACATCATGCTAAATTAAAGATTTGGAGCTAGTGATTGAGATAACTCACTAGAAAATTATTTACTGTGGTATTTCATTGAGTGAAATTCATTTTCCTAGAGACTTCTATACAAGTGGACCCTCCTGGATATTAGGGATTCACATCTGCAAGATTTTTCAGGAGAAAATGAGTGCAGTGGCGGCAATGGTGGTTAAGACAACAACTCCCATGATTACGCACTACTTCACTATGCTAACAAACTCAGTGTTTTTAGCAATGTAAGTATTCATTGGCGCCCTGTTAATGAAAGCAGGTAAGTTAACATGAATTACAGATCGACCTTGCTAACCAAGCTAGCAAACCAGCACTAGCGTTAGCTGGTAATTTAGTGCTTGTTATGCTAACAGTACCTAGCATCGCCCGGCCTCCCTCCTCTCCAGCTCCTAAAGTACCTCTCCTCCATGGATCATGCAAACCAAAATGGTGACAACCAAAATGGAACATTTGAGGCATGAAACAGTAGTCTACAAACCAATGGCTGATGTCACGGTAACTTCTGTACATTTACTTTGATATTCAGTCTGTGGTTTTCAACTTGTTGTGCTGACAACTTCCATAAGATAATCACTAAACAATCTATTTATAAAGCTTAAGGAATCATTTTCATTAAAAACTTGTGTTGAAAATATTTCTCTCGTGGTTATTAGGGCACACCCGAAGTATCTACAGTATATCATCTCAGCGAGAGGAGCGTGACGTCACTTTGTGTTTATCCTCTAAATCTAGCCAAATACAGCTTTCCAGTTAATTGGAATGAAAAATAATGAGACTTGTGCTTCCAGGAATAATGCCACAGAGCACTGTTTGACAGTTTGTACATAGTCAAAATATAACAAATGTAACAATGAGCAAAATGGTGCTCGTACAAAACAAGAGTACAAATTGATGACACAGAAGGTCTTCCAAAACCTTCTGGTGTTCATCTCAACAACCAAAACACATGTGCTAGACCATGTTGCGCATTAAAAACAGTACATCAATACATTCTTGCATTTGTATATAACTCTGCAAAGAAACGGGGTAAAAGGCCTATCTGAGCTTTAGTGTTGGCAGGAGAAAGGACTTCTTGTTGTGTTGGGAGGGAATTCTTCTCAGTAGGGCCATTTGGACGGAGGCTGTCTTTAAAGCTGCAGTCAAGTCCCGTGAGAAAGGTGGCAGTTATGAACCTACTGCTCAAAAATATTCATATTAAGTTGCAGGTTGGGTTTGGTTTCGAAATCCTGAATGAACATCCCATTGACAAGAAATTTTCCCAGAGTCAAGTGAACTAATGGCTTGTTCCCTTCAAACACAGTTACTTCAATAAATAATGTTTTTGCGATTCTAAATCCTACGAGTATTGTTTAACCACTGGCTAGATGTATGCCTAATGTATGGCTTGCTCTTTACATGGGAAAAAAGATAAAAAGAGGCAAACAAGTGCTACTGCTAACATGTTAATGTTTGAACTGCAGGTTAACTCCTGCAAGTATTACCAAACAACATAAACGCAGCAAAGCTTTGCTGATTATTAAAAACTGATCATGTGTTTAAGTGTGTGTTTCTTCTGGCTGCTTGTGCTTGTTTTCCCACCCGACTGCGTGCGTGGCGGTTCTGGAGCGCGGCTGCGGGGGGGTCTGCGTCGCAGAGGAGGGGGAGTTGCAGTTGTCCTGGTTGTGGTTGTCCCGCGCTGCAAGCCTTTTGCCCTTCTCCTCCTTCATGAAGAGCTCCACCATGAGAATCTTCTCCTTGTGCATCTGGTGACTGATGTCCTTGGGGATGTCCGGGATCAGCCAGTCCACAAAGTCACTCATGAGCATCACCACGTTCTGCAGAGGGGGGGCAAGATGGGAAAACCTCAGAAATAAAGCATGGAAACAGTAGCCTAGTAACATAAAGCCAAGCTAAATAACTATTGTCCAACTGTTGTTTATTTGTGACAAGCTGACACAATTTTGTGTGCCCAGATAGACCTCAAAGAAGGGCCCTTTTTCGATTACTCTTTTACTAATCAATAACATAAACAAAACAACAAGAAGAAACCTGTGTCTAATACAGTGGTTCTCAACTGGTCAGGCCTCGGGACCCACTTTTTACTTGGTCAATACATCGCGACCCAACATTTTGAAGCACTCAAATCTATTCAACAAAAAATCGTGCTGTAATATATACGCTTTTGAGCATACAATATTAATGAAAGTGAAGTACAGTGCATATATCCCTTATATCCCTTCACAGAACTAAAGTATGCTTTTAAAAAAGGTTTAATGAGATGATGGAATCAAAGCTGAACTATATAAAAAGGCACACATGCTGAAACCCAACCCCAGCAGGGGGGTCTGGGGGGATTCTCCCCCAGGAGATTTTTAGAAATACTAACATAAACTACGCATTCTGGTACACTCTGAGAAGAAAATCGGGCCTTCAAAATAAAAGTTTGACTTTTCCCCCCCAAAAAAAAAAGAAATTCCAATATTTTTTTTCCAACTTTTTTTTCTTCACTCACACATCCGCGACCCACTCGAAATGGGTCCGCGACCCACCAGTTGAGAACCACTGGTCTAATACATCTGATCTAAAGCTTATGTGGTACTTTTTCTAATTGTGTGCTTACTAAGTATTATATGATCTGTGAGTTATATTAAACACAGTTTATGGCACATAGTAGTAGTATCTCAGCAGTACAATATCAGCGTCTTCTTATTGCCCGTCATTACTGAAGCATTGTGCCTGAAGTCTTCAGCATTGTGCCTGAAGATCCTCTGCCGTGCCTGGTAGCAGAAGTAGAGGAGACTTAAACTTAATTAGTAATGTCTTTTAAACAGCTAACATCAGCTAACTTAAGCCATCATTGGCTACTGGTCAATCCAGAACAAGTTGTATCTCAACTAATCATTGTTAGGATGAGGATGTGTTTCTTTTCATTTGAAAGAGTAATTTGTGTAGGTTAGCAGCAAAAGCAATGACGTCCACTACATTAGCTATCCTAGCTTTTTTTTCCTGTTGAGTTATTATTGAATACGTTTGATCCAAACTGTTTTGCCTTTGTGATTTTGGCTTAAGAACAAGTTAAAAAAGATTTGTCACGATAATTTTTAAAGAATATTATTTCTATTGTAAAGATACATCCTAAGCGGGACATTTTACAGTATAACAATGAACTAGTTGGTGCACCGCAGTGGACAAACACTCCAAGGTAGACACTGTCTCATAAAACATTTTCTCAAAAAACAGATACGTTTTTTTGAGAAGCTGACCATCTGCTAACAGATTGTAGAAGTACATTAAAATCTACAAATACATTTCAGAAAGGAAGTCCAACCAAAACAGAGCAGATACGCCAGGAACAACATGGTTTGATTTACTGTAGGTTAGAAATGTAAATAAGGCATAGCTAATAGGCATGATAACAAATAGCGAGTTATTGTTTTACTTTGAATTGACAATGGTCCTCTCCTTGTTTGGAGATTTTTTTTTTATTAATCAAGTTAAAATAAAAATCAAGATAATTCAAATGAACTGAAGGGAAGCAGACAGCCTGTTCCCCTTAAAGACCTTTCACATTAAAGTCTGCAGAGAATCCCTCAGTTACATCACTCACTCACACACCTCATCAAATATGGATGAGTTGTTTGCACGTTTGCTTTCTTTACCCACATCAAATATGAATGGTTAAAGTAAGTGACTGTGTGAAGGCATGTCGAAGCATACGGTGTGTGTGATATTAATATCTGTGTGTTGTTCCAAACCTGAAAGACAACAACGAAGGCGAGGCGAGCGGCCAGAACCGCCCAGAACTCTTTGGAGAGTTCATACTGTGAGCTGGAGGAGGGAGGCTCTCTGTAGTCCTTATACCTGGACACAGAAAACATCTTTATTAAGAAATGCAATTTACATGTTTCATTTGATGCTTGTCAATCTAACCTATTCCCCTTAAAGAAATGGAGATCATCAATAGTACAAAGGACAGAAATACAGATGACGATGCTGTTTAACAGTACATGGTTTTACTGTATAACAGTTCTTGTTTAGGAGGTCAGGCCATGAGAATAAGACTTTTAAAATGTCCTCCTGAGAATGGGAGGAGTTTTAGTATTGTTTGAATTTTGATGAATTTTGAATTATGAACCATCAGGGCACCAATAGAGCTGTAATGTCACAAAAAATGTGCTAAGTTGCACATGAAGCCAAAATGACAAGTTCAAGTACAACATTCCCAGGATGTTCCGGCGATCTTTCACATCCATGGGCCCCAAAGGTCATCCGCCCTTAAGCTTTCCTCAATCCCCCCTTCCAGGCTGCTCAGTGATGTCTGATATTGACTCCGTCGTGTGAATGGAGGATGGAAAATAACTGTAGATTCAGCTGTTAGCGCTTTTTAAAAGGTCACCTATTATGCAAAATCCACTTTTTCATGTCTTTCACCAATAAATATGTTTCCTTCTGTGATAAGAGATTGGGAAAATATTCGCTCTCTTTTTGTCCTGATCCATCTATATAGAAACCTGTCTGAAAATTAGCTGATCAGATTTTGGCCACTTTGTAATGTCACAATGTTCTTTGGGTTGTGCAACCATTATAACCAACCAAGGTAACCCCCGACCACCTTATCACCTGGATCTCCTCCTAGAGCACCATTGTGTTTTTAGTAACCAATCATCTCAGTGGGGCGTGGCCCGCAGCAGCTCATTAGCATTTAAAGTTACAGACAAAGAATCAGCACTTTTGGAACAGGGCTGAAACAGAGGGGTTTATGGGATGCTACAATGATCTGTTTGGTGTTTCAGTCAAACACTTCAGAGACATGTTCTGTATATTGTTGAAAAAGAGTATAATAGGGAACCTTTAATGCTGCGTTCACACCGGACGCAATGCGAATATTCGCTTCGCTCTAATCGCTCCTATCGCATCGCTCTAAACGCTGGAGTTTCACCGCGGCTGCCAGCTGTGTTTACTCGCATCATTCAAACAAGACGCGCTAGCTCGGGAGCTACAACTACAACAAAATGAACATATTTTACCGTGATTAAATTGTAATACACGTTTCTGAATGATGCCGAAGTAACAACATACTGATACCGGTTAGTAAAAACCATGAATGAATGCTTGACAAGTCTGCAGACAAGACGGCAGGCGAAAAATCTTTTGAAATGCTTGTTTTCTGAATGAAGATCGGGTCGACCAGGCTAAGCTAACGTTGTATATGCTCCGTCCACACTCACAACAATGGCCTACAGACATAAATAAAGCAGCGACTGTATTCGCCATGACACAGACAGTCTGTGGTTTGTACTTGTTTAACTTTTGTCCAGTTTCTGAACAGATATGAGGAGCTGTGAGCTCTGTGTGCTAACTGCTAACAGCTAATGGCTGATGTTGTGTGGTTGAACGTCAGTGACGGCAGGCTGAGATCCTCACCGCTGATTGGCTTCCGCGAGAATGCGTCACGTGAAAAAGTTGAAAAAATTGAACTCTCGCGTTTAACACGGCACTGTTCAATCGCCTCAATCGCGTGATTCGTGCCGCGTCCACCGCTTCATCCGCGCCGTCGGAGCGAATTCGCGTCTGTCCTCGTCTCTGCATTGACTTTACATGTAATCGCGCCGCCCCCAAACATCGCATCACGTCCGGTGTGAACGCAGCATAAGACGATTACAAAATGTGTACTTCAAAGACAAATCATACGCTGATTTACTGATGTGTGTTTTCCAATGTCAATCAATAAAATAAAAAATAAAAATCAATGAGAACAATTCTCTCTGGGCTCAATGGAATCAAATGACTGAGCTGTTATTTCATATTTGCCCTTTTGGCCAAAATGGCTACGTAGCTTGCTTCAAAACCCTGTGTTGTATACTTCCTCTGGGCTTGGCAGATATGCCAATACCACGGATACAGAACCCTCTGAAACACTGACCAATCAGAGTAGAATGGGCTTAAAGATCCCATGTCATGCTTTTCTGGTTATTACCCGTCCCCTTGTGTGTTATGTAACTTTTTCTGCATGTAAACGGTCTGCAAAGTCACAAACCCTCAAAGTACACCCTGTAGGGAGTAAAACTCTAACACAGAAAAGACCTGTCTATGCTGCCCCAGAACGCCTCGTTGGAGATTTCTCTTTTTCTTCCTGGGTACGTATTTGGGTATAGTGACGTAACGTAACAGCTCCACTACGTCCACGGAGCCGTTACGTTAAGAGTGAGTGTGTGTGTGTGAGGAAGTCCGCGGATTGGTCCATTACTTTTCTCAGCTGCAGCTCCGCCGATTTCTCCGCCTGAGACGGCGGGACGCGGCGAGGCTGTGAGTCTGTGTGTGAGCAC
>CALSBW010029682.1:268235-282695 GCA_943590975.1 Lindbergichthys nudifrons | reverse complement strand
CATAGGGAGGGGGGGGCAGGAGCTCCAACAAGCCGTTTAGGACAGAGAGTGAATACACATACTATACAGAGATGCTGTATGAGAAACCAATGTGAGGTTGGAAAATTGCACAATATAAATCTATTTTAGTATACCTCAACAATGGAATTATGATCAGTGGAAATGGCCATGACATGGGACCTTTAAAGAAACAGGCGCCATAACGGAGCATTTCAAACCAAGGGTGAATATAGATATATATTCAGGCAGTCCGTATGAGATAAATAATGTTTTTTTTTAATATCAATACGTGTGAAAAATACTAGAATGAACGTTCAAATGTTACCTGCATATTTCTACTTTGTAGCCCAGGTGCATTGGCTGGAGAGGGTCTGTGCCGGGCTGGAAGTCGCTGACGTTGAAGTACGACAGGGTGTGGTTGACGAAGCCGTGCATGGTGCCGTCCAGGCTGTACATGTACTGGTACACCAGCCGAGGGATGAAGTCCGAGGTGAAGGAGATGACAAAGGCCTGGGGACAGAGAACTGCTAATCAGCGCATTCCCTTAATTTAGTGGGAATGCTGATACAGCATTCCAACTATATGTTATGCTACAGACAAAAAGTTTATTATTCCACCGACTTATTTTGGCCCTCTTCTCCTCCCACATTCAACATCGCAGAAACTCCGTTCAAACATCAAAACGTTCAGCTCGGTCGGGAATCGCAGGCTATTACTTTCAATCATAACTTTCATAATTCCAGAGAAACATCCCATAATTCATCACATTTTTAACCATTGAATTCAATGGAGAAAATCTTCAGACTTGAACAATCTTCATGCGACTTCAACTGCTAACTGTTCATTCATACTTTCACTCAGAAACCTCATTCCAACTTTAAAATGTTACACATCTTTCTGACATTATTCGTGTAACACAACTTTTAAATCTGATTTTTACTTTTAGAGATATTAAACATTGTTCAGACCTTGTTAAAGAGGTTTTCTTCAGATTTTAACATTAACTAGAGTGCGTGATGTCACAGTGGAGCAAATCTTGAAATTTGCCTTCACACACTCTCTCTCTCTCTCTCACAAACTCTCTCTCTCTCTCTCTCTCTCTCTCACACACAATGTTCCAAACGGCCCAAAACTTCACAGGTTTGGTAATGATGCAGTCATCAACGCATCTAAGCGTAGTATGGGGTGTCATCAAATGCCGTTGCCATGGCGACAGACAGACCAAGGCCAATGAAAATGTTCAAAAAGTGCTCAAAATTCACATGTGTGCTAACAGTCCAGCCGTGAAGACATCTACGAGACAGTTTTAAGATTTCTTCAAATGCCGTTGCCATGGTAACACAAGGCTCGCCATGAAACACGGTTTTCTCATAACTTCAGTGAAAATGCTCCAAACAGCCCAAAACTTCACAGGTTTGGTAACGATGCAGCCATCCACACATCTAAGCCTATTATGGGATGTCATCAAATGCCGTTGGCATGGCGACAGATCATTCACCATCAAGTTAGTTCAAAAGTTTGCAGTTCAAATATTCTGCTGCTTTTCCAAGCCTTTTTACTTTCTTTTCTTCTCTCATCACACA
This sequence comes from Lindbergichthys nudifrons, assembly GCA_943590975.1. Lineage (NCBI taxonomy): Eukaryota > Metazoa > Chordata > Actinopteri > Perciformes > Nototheniidae > Lindbergichthys > Lindbergichthys nudifrons. Next base: position 281,112 of record CALSBW010029682.1, on the reverse strand, counting down.
TTCAAGCCCCCAGTGTTCATGTATCATTTCAATCTAAATTCTTCACTTTCTTCTTACACATTACATTTCAGCATAGCAGTTTAGCGTCAGATTTTCAGCATAAAGCATTCCCACTAGCAATTTCTTCAGGAATTGCATTCTCTAGTTTGTCTTTGTTATTTTGAATTACAGAGGGAAAAAATGTCCATAATCTGAATTTTTATTCTTCAGACATGTTTTTGAAGTACAACAGTGCAGTGACGGTAAAGGTAAAGGACTTACATTTACGATGACTGCTACCTTGCTGAGGCCTCTCAAGAGGTTGTACCAGATGCCTGCAGAAAGACAGAAGGTCTGCCATTAAGCTGGGAAACAGGAGCTTCAACTGGGACATGCACACACAGACCTTAAAGGGGGCTTCAGCTCCTGCAGACTGGCCCCCTCAGGTTTTTTCAGAAGGTCAATTGGTATTCAATAGTTTTGACAATGTTACTAAGCATATGTGCAGAACCTCTTCATCTGCTCTACACTCAGACTTACACATCCCATGAGGCCCAATGCCTTTTTTTAATCTGCTTTTACATTTACACTTACCCTAACTCCCTCATCCTATTGGAAAATGCTTACAGCTGCGCTTATACTGACTTTCATCCCATGGTGCAACTAAATGGAATTGAAGCAACTCATAAGTTTGACTACTTATTTTTGTTATTATTAATTTTAATGAATTAAGCTGTTTGGAAGACCTCAGTGCATGAAGGGTGTTTAAGGGTTTCCCTACAATTCTACACTACTGAATAAAAAAAATGCTATTTCTGATCATTTTAGTATTGCTACAATATGTTTGTTCAAGAGTTTGGTAAAGCTAGAGCAGACAATGAATGAACACTCAAATAGTCTAAAGACAACACCTGCAGAAGAAGTCCACTCAGGAACTACAACCATTGTATCTTGTCAAATATATGTATTTAACATTGATGCTCTGCTCGTTGATTTTACATTCATTTAGCTAGGTGGAGCCAAAATGGGTGCAGCACTTAAGCATTATAATGGTAGGTAAACCCTGAGAGAATGTGCTGGTATTTATTTGTTGATGTTGGCTTGTAAATATCTTAGTAAAATAACTAAGACATCTAGTTATTTGGTGTTTCATGTCAATTATAAAATGTTTTTATTCTTTGTTTGTTATTTGTGTGATAATGCATAATGCACAGAAATCTTAAGGGTGGGTAGATTTGTTCTTGGATTATTATGAATTCATTCTCAATAAAATAAGACTTTATATCATAATATTGCAATTAATTTTTGAACTATTCCAGTAAACAGAAATGTTGGAAAATGTGCAGAAAGTTTTGAACATGAGCAGAAATCTTGCTGAAATCTATATGAGCATTCAAAGTTCAAAGGCTTTTAAATGATGATTAATTCATTAATTTATGTACATTTAAAGGTAGAATGGAGAAACCAGCTCGAGTGCGCTAGAATGTGAAAGTACGCAGCCGAAAAAAATCTGCCCCTTTTCCATGGAATATAACAAAAAGTGTTTCTGAAGTGAATTACCTACCCCACCTTTAAAGAGGTTACTTTCCCAAACAAAATAAACTAAAATAGAGGGGAACGCTGACTCAGCAGCTGTAATATAAATATTTCAAAGCGACCCAGAATGCTTGAGAGCCATAATGAGTTTTACCAGATTATTTTTTATATTCTAACTTCCTGGTGCCTGAATTGTTTTGTTTTCCACTAATTAGAATGAAGGAAACCGAGTGTTCCTGAGGGAGACCCCAGCACCCCCTCTTATTAATGTTCCTGCTATTGTGCAAACAGACAATATTCCCTTTTCCAGGGTTTTTATATTTTTTTGACATTTTCAAAAAAGTAGTAATTCCAGGTGTACATTATATTATTATTGTAATCAGTTACTACCAGCCACCACTAGATGGCCCCAGTACAGAGTTGGTAAAACGTCCCTATGTTTTGTGTTGTTGCAGTTGACCAGGACCAAATTGCAGGTTTGGATTCTCATTTCCTATTGATGGTCTGAGTAAAATATCTATTTGTGAGGTTTATTGTATCACTTATGCTTGGTTAATGATTGCTTGTTTAAGTTAAGCAGTTTGTTTTGTTTTAAGACAATTAACAAATAAAAGGTAACTATCATTATTATTATTAGCATTTAAAATGTTCTGGATGTCTGGCACATTTAAGGGTAGTCTAAGAATATTTGCTTTCACAGTGACATGTTAACACCTTCATTTTTAAGACTGCTTAATCATTTTGGTTATAATTCAATATTGACATGGCTTTATGTATGTAAATGTCCTTCTAGTTTTTATTGTGATTGAACCTCTCGTCTCCTGCACAGGCTATTCTCCTGGATTCCTTACAATAAAATAAAGTTGACATAGGGGGGCAGATCAGGGGGTCACCTACCAATGTCTTTGGCCTTGCCTGCAATCGGCCTGCGCAGCTCCATGACAAACTTCTTGGCATCCAGGCGGATCTCAATGATGTTATTCAGGAGAGCGAAGAGAGGAGCCAGAGGGAAGGAGGCCACGAAAAGAGTTACCATCCCAAACTGGATGACTGAAGACACAGAACAGGGGAGACATGAGCAGGAGTTACTGAATTGTCACACTCTCTTCTGCTACTGACCTGGACTACTGGACATTAACAGTGTAGTATTGGAAGGCTATACTGTTCAACTGTATCAACTACGTTTGGGTGGAATGTGTCAGGTCCAAAAGATGCTTGGATGTGCCATTGCCCCTATACTACAAATTATATATATATAAATTAAATAAATAAATATATTAAAAAAACTTCGTTAATATAGGAAAATTGGTCACTTAAGATCCAGATGCTAAATTACTAAAATCCTTTAATCAGTTAAAATATATGTGTAAAATCAACAAACAGACAACAAGTGTGTAGTAGGGTGTAAGATGATATTATCCCAGCTTCTGGTAGACATTGCTACATTGAATCATGCTCAAAAGGGATATGTTGCCATTACAGGCAAATGAAATAAACCTTTATCTTGATTTAGATTGCACATTTCTCTGTACTTGAAAATTATATGAATAGTTGGAATAAAGTAAATACACAACTCAACAAAGTATATAATTTAGGTGTAGATTTAGACCTTTTTTTGCAAAGATGTACATATTATATTATTTGAAGTAATCGTATAAGGATGACACAGCACACACACTGTATCTCCAATAAAGCCCCCAAATATACCTTTAAAAACAATATAAACATCTCTATATCACAATGTATTTAATATAACCAAAGCCATCCATTTTATTCTTTTTTTTTATCAGAGGCACATACTTATGATGTCATCACATTCCGCGCTTCTTAATTCTGGGTGGGGCTAAATGCTTTTGGAATATGATGACAGCACAAAGGCAGTTCCAGGGATGTCATAGTAAGAATTCTAGGCTTTGAACTTTTGAATATACCCTGACTGACATACTCAGATACACACATGTTCCAGTAACAGTATCTTCTCAGGAGACCCGTACGTTACTTTAAAAAACCCGTACATCAGGCTGTTGCTTCTACTATATTATATTCGGTGGTATAAAAGGTAGAGGAAGTCTGAACACAAAATGTCTCAGGAGTCCAGCAGGGACGAGACCACCCTCCAGGGAAGTGAAATCCTGGAGGGACAAAATAGTCTGTCCCACAAGGTTTTGTCTCTAAGTATGGAGACAGGAGCCATCAACCAACAGAATGCTGGCTTGAGTGTGCAAATAATTGAGTTTAGCACTCAGCTTGTGAACAGTCAAGATTTTAAAAAGCAGTTGAAAGACCTACAGAAAGAGAGGAAAGCAGCAAAAGATTTAAATAGAAATCTTGAAAGGCAAGTGGAGGAATTCCGCATCAAACTCCAGACTCAAACAGCCTTGCAGGAAAAATGTAGGGCTGTTGAGGAGGAGAAGCAAAAAATCCTCCAGGAAAATTGGCTGCTGCAGAGTGAAATCGTGGAGATAAACGGGAGATTCACCGACCACGAAAGACTGCTTAGTGAATTTGAGACAATAAAACGTGAAAACACCACAAAGAGCCGGGGAAATGATGCGCTGGAAAGGCAGATTCAGACCACACTCAGGGAAATCCGCAAGAAAGGTGGGAGAAAACAGGAAGACAAACGTAAAAAATTGCAGGAGGAGTGCATTAGCGTCACCGAACGCAACACTTCCCTGAAAACACGGGTCCAGGAACTAACCCAAACACTTGCGGATGAAGAAAGTAAAATGGTCGAGTGTGCACGTATGACAGCTGAAAAACCGGCCAAGCTGAGACAAACTGACATCCTCCAACGCAGAGTCCGAGAACTGACAGAGAGACACCAACGCCTGCCGGCCAACCGTTGTGACCAGGTCAAGGCTGAGGCGGATTCCATTTCCAGCGAGCATGAAGCTCTCAGGCAGCAACATCAGTTTCTGGACGCCAGGATCAGAGCGAGGAACGCTTTGGACAGGGAATGTGAGGAGCTGGATATGGAAAAGGACAAAATAAGCGATGAGAACTATTTTCTCCGCAAAAACATTGAGGTCCTTCTCAATCACAGCAGGTCCAGAAACTATTACGGTGTGTTGGCCAAAAACGAAGCCATCACAGCAGAGAGAGACGCCGCACTCCAACTGAGGGAGAAGCTGAGACGCAAAGTTCAAGAGCTGAAAAACGCCAAGGCAGGCGATGGTGCCATGGTAGAGGAGAAGGAGGGAGCCAGCCTGGAGCTCCTCTCTCAGCTCTTTCAGGGGCTGCAGGAGCTGTCCGACCTGTGGAGCCCTCCAGGCACCCAGAGTGGCTTCAACACCACCCAGGGGTCCTCACACTCCAACGAGTCTTCAGGATGTACGTCCCTGTGAGCTGACCAGAGGGGAGTCTGAGCTGTTTGAGGCTTTACTGTAAGAGAGTAAGGTTTAACTCCTCCCGACTTCCTTCTGTGTTCTCAGGCATTGGTTTTCTCCGGGTTAGCTCCGGTTCGCCAACATTTATGATTTAAAAAAAAAAAAAATAGAACTTACTTTTTATTTTGATGTGACCTTAATTTCAACTTCTATTTGCCATGTTTTATCACTTATTTTATTGTATATTTTAAGTGTTGTTTTAATGATGTTTTAATGAATGTTACCTGTGAAGTGTGAAGTGAGTACCCTAAAAAGGGCTCTATAAAAAAATATATATATTATAGTTATCTTCTGCTGTCAGAGTTGGACGGATTGATCTACAACTCAAATGAATATAGTGTTTATCATGACAGCTGAAAGTGTCCACATCTTCCATCGCAGATTGAAATCCCATCTGGACTGAACATGGCCATTCATTAAAGGAAATAATAATATAGCCCACACTAGTCCTGAACATTTGAAGTGAATGCACCAGCACATAGAATGGTTTGGCTAAAGATCCATTAAGGTGATAGAATGCATTTTGAGATTCCCTTATTCTTTTTCAATGTTTATTTAGTATAAGGTTTTCAGTTGGTTGCCACTTTGGTACAGACTGAACAATCTCATCAACAATTTCATGGATTGCCATGAAATGTTGTCAGCATTTAGCTCAAAGGAATCAAGTACAGCCTCATAAAGCATTTATTTGCTAATTAGAAATGATGTAAAGTGTAATTGAGTATCCTAAAAAGGGCACAAGAAGTAGAAGTATTGAGCTTGAAGCAGTTTTAATCCTCTCTCAGTTGTATTGGGATAAGCTTCTGACATCCTTCATTAAGTGATATGGATCTTCTTCCCCATTGGGAATTATGGATCAACGGCTTAATTAGATTAAAAAAGAGCAATTACATGACCGCAGTTTCCATGAGCCAAATTAAAACGACTTAATTAAACACATGCATGCACGGACATCCCCGGTGCACATGAAGAATGATCAATCCAAGTTTTCCACATCACTGACTGACTGTCCATGTGCTGCTAAATTATATCTTTATACAATTAAAGTCAACACAGTTTACTTCAAAGCGGACATTTACTTGTATTACAGCTCAATGGAATATCTAAGCCTACTTGTTTCTTAAAGCTAACATATTGTGCTGACACTATATGTGTCATGTCAAGCAAAGGTCCCACATGGAGCGGGATTAAAGGCCGAATGTGTTTGTTGCACATACATGTAGAATCTGAGCATTAGAGTGTTTGTTTCAAAGTGCTCGCAGCCATTATGCTTGTTCGATTTGACCTTAAAATGTCATGCTCTGTAAAGGTTAGGGTGTTAAAGAGGAAGGTATTAACACAGAGCAGGGATGTTCTTGAGTCAGGGTGGGGGGCACCACTCTGACAGCGATGAGGCTGAGAACCTCTGCTGTTAGTCAGCTGGATAATGCATCACTGAGGTGAAGAGCAAGATCAACAAGGATCAGACTACAGACTGCTCCTGAAGACACACGGTGTGTCTAATTCATGTTCAGGAACCATAAAGTAACAAAATAAAAAACCTAAAGTAAAACCCTCAAAAACTAGAATGAACGCCTTGTGGATGTATGCCTCCACCAGTCAAGTTGTATTTTACAAATGACCAAAAACTCATCACTTCTTAATTGTATCTTATTAGACATTTGTGTGAAATGTAATAATTAGAATTTCATAAGTTAGGCTAGAAACAGGTTTTGTTTGTCACAGTGAGCTTTTCCTTCTCCCATCATTTCATCCCTGAGTGCAACCTTTGTGACCAATTTGAAAGAATTCCCTCAAGGTGATAATGAAATATCACTCGACAGACAGATAACCAGAAAACATATACTGTAGCCTCGGGACCAGCAGTTGTCAGCGCGGAGACATAACCAATCCCAACAGAGCATCAGTGTGCATGTTATGTGTGTTCAACTGCCTTGTGTTCAGACTCACTCATCTCCATGTACTCGGGGCTGAGGCCGACGAAGGGACCCAGGATGTGGTCCTTCTCGTGCCGCTGCAGGGTTTTGTTCAGCTCCTCCTCTTGCTTTGAGTCCAACTCTGACTTCCTCCTCCGCAGCAGTTTCTTCAGCTTCCTGTATATACATACAAGTATGGGAACAACACATTGTTAACGGAGTCTGATCTTTACAGGATTTTCTTTTGATAAAAAGGACTCACTACACGGATGCTAAACTAATGCAGTCTAATACAACAGGGAAAAAACCCCTACATGAAGTTTCCTTGGCAATGTGACGTTGCTGCATTGGGTAATCATTTATTTTTGCCTACCCTTAATGATATATATGGCTGGACAAAATCAAATAAATACCTCTTTGTATAACTCAATGTTGTGAAATAAATTGTTACAACACTGTCAATATCAAAGTCTTTTTTCCAATTGATCCATCTTCATCTTCGTGAAACATGCCACCTGGATTATTGGTGGTTAATTGGTTATGGATGTAATCACCATGGCAACACCATTTGTTTGTGGAGTATGGTTTTAAAGTCTCAAGGTTCTGATGATAAATCCAGACAAAGGTCATTTTCTCCTTGACTATCAGAGAAAATACAAGAGCATGTGGTTTCCCCTTGCTGATACAGAACTTTTTAATGGACAGAATTTACTTAGGTCTAAAAATGATATATGTGACACAGTGGAGAACTGTGCTTTTGTTGTACCACGTCATAAAGAAAGGGAACCAAACTAAAAGGAAAATAGACTTCCATTACAGAGTTCTGTACAGATGAAGCAAGACAGAGAACATTGAAGGCTGAGAGAGTTCGGCATAATGCTGTCTAGTTCCCAGGTAAGTGCGTCTGAAAACCAGACAGGCCTTTAAATGATTTCTCTCGGGCAAAAGTACAACTGAGTGGGCGTGCAATATTTGTTCTGGGGCTTGCTGAACCGACGCATTGTGATCTACTGTGTGTGGAAAGGTTGTTCACTGTGTTATAATCGTGGGAAAATATATGTTGCACAGTGGAAGTCATGTACTCACGGCATGCCAATCTCAAACAGGTTGTTCTGGATGAGCTGCTTGCCCAGCATAGTGATGCACAGCTGGATGCACAGCTCCATGAGGCAGCCTGCATGAGCACACTGCAGAGAGAAGGTTCAGGAAGTGAGATCAGATGGAGGCAAAGAGCATGGGGGGACAGTGGGGGGGGACAGTGGGTAGTTCAAAGTACAGTCAGGAGAAGCAGACCACAGACAGCCAAGTCACTCGGTGTTCCCTTATTGCCATGAACACACAAACTTATCTTAGAAATAGAATGAGAGCAGAACAGAGATTCACATTCAAATCAACATAACAACTTGGTCAAGCCAGTTGTAATTTGTATGTGTTCCGTTACCATTGAAACAATCAAAACAGCAGTGGCGGCCGGCCCATAGGGGCACTAGGGGCGCGGCCCCCCCTCTTCCCACATTAAAAATTTAAATATATATATTTAAAAAATATATTTTTTATTTTTATTTTTATTTTTAATAAACAAGGTAAATATTATATAATTGGTATCAGTAAAATATATAATCTACAATAAAATCTCGTTTAAAATTGTGTTACGATGTCTAAAGTTACTGATACACATGTTTCCTGCCTGGCCTTGTCCGTGTATCATTACTCCCTCTCGTCTGGGCGCTATGCACAGCGCCCAGACGAGAGTGCAGCAAGTGCAGCAGAAGCCAACTGTTGCTATCTTTAAACTATGCGGCCGAAACATAATTTCAGCCAATCAGCGTCATCAAATCTGATGGTCACAGGGCGCCTACGTCAGCGCCCGGTGCAGTCTGTGAGTTGTTTGGACTCGTATCCAAGGAGACAAAACAGGAAGCTGTCATACACTCTGGAAGCTGCTACCATTAGCAGCTAATGAAAACTCAGTTTTTGACATAAAAATTGAATTATGGATCATCAATCATTTTTCAAAGTGACAGACACATTGGATTAACCTATGGATTAACCTTCAGCTGCGTTTTTCTCGTTTTTGATCAGAATTGTTATTCTGCAAAAGGTGAGCATATCTCCGTGTTTTGCTACCTAAAGCTACGTCGTGTGATGTCTGTATTTGCTTCCCCTGTCGCGAGTTCTGATCGCTCAGTGATGATACTTATATTTCTAGAATCTGTGGAATCTCAGTTTGTAAGCTTGTTTGTGCATATCCGATAAGTATATCGATTGATTTATACCTAGAGTGCGTTAGCATTTTTTCGCTCAGGGCTCATTTAGACGCTTCTTGTGAGACTTGTGTTTTGTTTCGGTAAACATGGTTCATATCATCAGTTAGATGCGTTTCCTCTCAGTAGGACACATGAATAGTTTATTACATTTTAAGAAGCCCTGAGACACAGTTTAGTGAGAAAAAAAACGGGGGAAAAAAGCACCTTGTAGTTTGTGTGGGCCTACTGTACTGTTGCAGAGTTTATGCTGTAGAAACTATGTCCAGGACAAGGTGTTTGGACATTTTGGAAGATTCATAGCTAACCACACTGAAGTTATGGAGGTATTGATCATTCTTCTCATATTTTTAAGCCTCAAATTGTCCTTCCCCCCCTCTCTAACATCACCAGAAGTCATAATTTAAGGGGTCTTTTCTCCAAAAAATGTACCGGGGGACCATCCCCCCGGACCCCCTGAGTATTGTTTGATCACCATTTCCATAGCCCCACCTAAAATATTTTCCACCAGCCGCCACTGCAAAACAGTGTAACTTCCATATAAACTGACTGGTGGCAAGTTTTGGACTCACATAAGTGAGGTTTTGCAGTAACAACTTCAACAAGCAGCTGAGTGGTAACGTTACACAAAGAGAGCCAGATTTAATAAACATTGTAAGTATTGTTCTTCATCTACACAACTCGCATGGGAAAGCACATTTCTGTCGGCAGATAAGTGACGACTTTGGTTGGCAAACTTTCTCTAATCATGTTAGCATTAACGCTAAGGCAGACTTAGCTAGCTTGATGATTCCAGCATGATTGAATCTATATTGGTTACACAAGAATTGCAAAACAGTGCAATAGTGGCAGGTCCAACCAAAAGTTACCTGTCTAACTAGCCATTCATTTATATCTGTAGCTGGGTCAGCTATCTCTCTTACCGGCCAGCTACCACTACACTTTACACCCACATGAATGTGGCTTTAACCATAACAACAATTGCCATTTTGGACCACACTGGTCAAATGACCACGAGAACAGCCGTTGAATTTTCAAATTATTTCTATTGAAACACACTGGTAACCTCGGTTCAAAACTATACTATTATAATGCAGCGCATATATTGTTGAACATGTATCTCTTCCTTAGGAATCTATTCGGCATATAATCTTACGCTTTTATGCCCGAAGCAGGTTAAAAAGTGATTAAAACAAATACTATAGCAGTTATTTTGAGACTGTCTGATTTGTTGACATAAATAAAATGTGGACTTTTGTAAGGAAAGTTAAACAGCTTTAACACCACCTAAATTGAGAAATGAATTGTTTCATTGGACAAGGAAAGATCAATAAATTGTTGTGATATAATATGGAACTGGTCAGTGTCATATATAACATCTTTCACATTTTATTGTCATGGACAGTCTTTGACAACAGGAACATGTATACATTTTGAACACGTGTATTTACCTCTTCCATTCTGTACGATCCAATAACATACAAGTAGCTTCCAGGCCGCCCAACAAGCCTGTGAACCAAACACAAGACGATACGTGGACATCAGGTGGTTTACAATGTGGTTATGCAAACAAACTCAATTAAATAGGTCAATTGAATCAATCTTTTTAAAGTAATGACTGATAGGAATTTAATAAAAATGATTCAACATAACAATTTACAAAATATAGCCATTGTTTACCTGCCCCTGAAAAAGGCCAAATAGACGATGGGCGTGAATGCATTGACAAACTTCAGGATGAAGGTTTTGAAGATGAGACGCTCTTCAAAACTCTTGTCTGTCTTTGGCACCTCTGAAATATAGATCAAATGTTGTTTGAATATATCACAGACAAATTCATTCATCATTAGCGTTACTGAAGCCTCTGCAACTTTGATTCCGAAGAAAAAGCTGTGTTTACTTTTCTAGATCAGTTGGAATTCCCTTCATGAGCCGTACAGAGTGTGTTTTACATTTGCATGTCCATTGCAATTTCTATGCACCATTAAAGGCAACCTCATTTGTGTTTGAACACTAATACTGATTGGTTTCCTACCTGGTTGTGATGTCACATTTTTTACATTTTAGATTTCACTTGCTAAATCAGATAACACTTTCAAATAGTCATGATACATGTTTTATTTTATTTTGGTAACACAATGCTTTATAATCAGGTTGTGAGTTTTATTTGGACAAACCCCTCTTAGACTGAGTGAAACTGGAATGTTTTGGTGTTACTAATTGCTACTGAAGAGATTTCTGGTGAAAGAAAGCTTATTTTGAAAAGATAACCTTTAAAGAAATGTGTTCGAAACATCCATACATTTTGCGAGGCACTACTGGTTAATAGGGTTAAACATTTAACTAACAGATATCATCATGAAACCTTCCTTATTTCCAATCTATAGACACACTAAGACACATTTGGTTAAAGTGGTTTGCTTTGAACTGAGAAGCTCAAAGAGAGCAGGTAAATGTGAAAACAAACTGCACAGACATCATTCTGAACAGCCAAGCTCGAACATCTTAACTTGTCAATCTGTAGTCAAACACAAATGAAGATGATCTTGCTTTAAATGGGTTAACAGTGAAATGTGCCTCACCCAGTTTGGTGAGCCAGCGGGCGATGGCGGCGTAGATTTCATCTAAGATGATGATGATGATGAGGTTGATGATGGCGGCTGTGGTTTTGACTGTGGCTCTGATGTTGGACCGTGCTGCGGAGTAGGTGCTCATGTGCAGCGCTGCCTTAATGCTGATCCGGTACAGGATGACCCCGAAGACCATGGTAAACGTCACGAGGATCTAAAGAGAGGAGGAGGAGGAGGAGGAGGAAGAGAACACGCAATCTAACAATCTGCTGATAATGAGACAAAACATTCACGGGGAGGAAGGAGATATGTGAACTCTGCTGAAGTATTGAAGAGCCTGTTGGATTCACTCTCAAGTAGATATTTCTAAACAACCACTCCTTCATTTCTATTGCATTTATTTGAATCTGAACAATCAGCAGAAAGTGCATTGAAAGGTTTAAATGTATAATCATTTGACTAACCCAAAGCACAGTAAAGGGCTACACTTGTTTAAACATGCCGTTTACAGGAGTCACAAACAATATAAATAATAAGGGTGACTGCTCTGACATGCATTACTACCCACCTGAGCCTGGATGTAATACTTTAATGTGTCTGTGTCCATAGCAACAACTTCTGCTACACAACAGCCTCCTGCAATCAACCCTGACGAGTCCTGAGGGTTTGGCTCCGTTTTGGACCCTTTTCTCAAATAATTAGTATTGGCTTGAAATTCTGTTGTGGTTGCATTTTTAAAAGAAAAGCTCTCTTTCAGTTTTTGTATTTGGCTCTTCCATTGGTGTGTGTGTCATATCCATGTTGGGACACGCAGTGTTGAGTTATCCTGCCATGCTAACCATGAATGAATCAAATGAAGCAAAATACCTGCTTAAGGGAAACTCTCGTATATGTTATTGAACTTTTGTTCAGCAGGATCATTTCCACATATTAACACCACGTTGTGATTTTTGAAGCGTAAATGCAATCGCCAGTAAAAAGCTAACGCTAGGTTATAAACAAACTACATCACAGTGTCATGGCTGCACGTCACTAATGCTAAGCTAAAGGTGGACTCGTGTATTATTTTTGTTGAGCCTTTTGTGAGTGGATTGAGGTAATACACTGACTGGGGCGGGGGGGGGGGGGGGGGGGGGGGGGCGCCCCAACAGCAACAACAACAGAAAGAGGGGAGCGCCGGATGGTCGCCGTATGATTAAGAAAACAGCAGTCTTCACCAACCC
>CALSBW010029682.1:209296-232068 GCA_943590975.1 Lindbergichthys nudifrons | reverse complement strand
GGAAATGCCATGGGAAAGACGAGGCGCGCTACCCGGCGGCCACTGCGCGCTTCCGTATCACTTCCTTGTTCTTCTGTGGAGGGAGAAAAGTTTTCAGCGAAGGGACTTGACGGACTTTTTGTGACTTTGTTCGGCCAAGCTTAGCGTTACATGTTGGAACCAAACACCTAACTGCTCATTCATCGCTCCCAGCTCCTTTCGGGCTGATAAAAAGTGAAAGAAGTCATGGCTGACAGCCGGGAAGAGGGGAAAGAAGACCAGGAGCCTCAGGGCGCCGTGGGTGGGGAAGGTATGTGAAGCCATGGCAGGTGGACACAGGCTAACGAAATGTTGTATTAAACTGACAACTCTTGGCAATATACCATTATGACATTTGCTTTTTATTAAATTGAGAGACCGGTTTTAACACAATTGGGTCGATAAAGGTGTCCCCGTCGACATGTTTCCTCCTAGCGTTAGCCTACCTTATCCGAACCAGCCTCCAACCTGTTGTCTGTTGCGGCGCTCAATGCGACCTCACCTCACTGGTGACCGGCTCCAGGCACCAGGGCCTCCACTAACCCCAACCAGGGGGAGACACCACGGGAGGAAACCCCTCTCTGAAGCGGGGACACAATTTGACACTTCCGTTGCTCAGGAAGTTTTCCAGACATTCATTTTAAGCTAGCAATGTCGTGTAAGAATACCATAGGTTCACAGAGGTGGAAGAAGTACTCCGATCTTGTATTAAAGTAACTACCAGAGTGTAGGAATACTCTGTTGCAAGTAAAAGTCCTGCATTCAACATGTTCCTTGAGTAAAAATACTAAAGTATTATCATCAAAATATAGTTAAAGTACCAAAAGTAAAGGTAGTCATTGTGCAGATTGGTCCATTTCAGAAATATATGATATGATTTATAATGATTGATCATTAAAGTGTTATCAAAGCTGGTAAAGGTGCAGCTAGTTTGAATGACTTTGTATACTGCAGGGTAGCTTGTGAATTTACTCCAGGTGTACTACAGTCTGATTTAAGAGTTCATTATATTTAACATCATTAATCCAGATTTGTAAAGTAACTAAAGGTATTAAATACATGTAGTGGTGTAAAAGTACACCATGTACCTCTGAACTGTAGTGGAGTAGAAGTGCAAAGTAGCAACAATTGGAAATACTCAAGTAAAGAACAACCACCTGAAAATTGTACTGTTAATAACATTTTGATTGCAGGACTTTTATTTCTATCAGAGTATTCATAGACTGTGTTATTTCTACTTTTACTAAAGTACAAGATCTGAGTACTTCTCCGATTCTGATCAGAGTTTATTAAATACTGCTAGTTTATGTATTTATTATGCTGATATTAAATATAGCTGGGGCTAGTCTTTCCATGGGAGTTTGTGAAATATGCCGAGTCATTGTATGCATCATAAAGTATCATAAAGTACCATAAAGTCAATATGTCTGCTTAACCCGGTCATTACAGTGCAGCTGGTGACAAACAAGGTAATAAAACTGGATTGTGGCCTGAGTCAGAACGCTGTGAGTCAGGGTGAAGGTCTGCTGGGGCTGTGAGCTCCCCCCAAGTGTAGTTTTAGAGTTCATTACATGTACAATTTAAACATATTATCTTACACGAAAAAATTAGAGCAAACGCATGAAGGCGCAACGTAAATATTGAAAACTTAAATATGGGGTAGACGGGACTGTGACATGCCTCGAAGTTCAACTTACCAACAATTGATTGTTCTGTAATTTAATTCCCATACTTTTGTAAAAAGATGTACATGTTAATATAGGTGTATAAGTATGAAATAAACTGCATTACAGTAGAATGCCTCTTCCTAATGCTCTTAAATTGTCTATATTCTGCTCTTAAATAGTGTTAAATGTTCTTTGATAACTTAATATTTAGGCATGACTTATACATAATGAAACTGAAACGGATTTTAAATGTGGTCAAACTATAGAAGTCTAAACTATTTAAGCGGTGTTACAAAGTAAGACCCCAAATGTACATAAAACATAAATCAACATATTTGATCAAAACAAGACACATTTCAACATAAATAGTTAACAAGCTGTTATGGCAAGAGCTTCTCTTTTTTGGATTATGAAAAGGAAACGCCTCAAATGTTCTATAAATAAAAATGCCACAGTATGAATGCTTTATATAATGATCTTCTCCTTTGTACAGATGTCATTGATGATCCCATCCTGGAGCAAGGCGCAGTGGTACTCAGAGCGTAAGTCTCAATCTGAATAATAATAATAATAATAATACACAAACTGAATTTATACAGCACTTTTCAAAAGAT
The DNA here is from genome assembly GCA_943590975.1 of Lindbergichthys nudifrons. NCBI lineage: Eukaryota > Metazoa > Chordata > Actinopteri > Perciformes > Nototheniidae > Lindbergichthys > Lindbergichthys nudifrons. Next base: position 229,769 of record CALSBW010029682.1, on the reverse strand, counting down.
ACAAAGTGTTTTACATGGTTAATGGAAGAATAAACATTGAATACAATACTATCATCTCAGTTGAACTATTGTAATACTATTAAACTGAGATGATATGAGAGCATGTGTGATCTTCTCATAAGGTGAAAAAAGAAAAAAGATTTTTGATATGTTGGTCAGTTGAAAAAAACCAAGAGACAGGTGAATAACCTGTTGAGCAGAGCAGTTAAAAATACAACCTGGTTTGAAAATACAGAAATCATCACGTAAGCAAGAACAGACGCACACAATGTTTTTTTTTCTTACCGAGTAAAGGCTAAAGTTTTCAGATTGAAGAAGTAACAACTTAAGATGCTACAGATTATTGCCTTTCAATTTATTCTGATAAGTGATGCTCCCATCAGGTTTTTCAGGATAAACAGATCCCCAGTGTATTGTCATGGGGACTGGCTGATCTGCTGCTCATTACCAGTTCTTGCATTTTTTTGTAAAAAAAACACAATAAGAGGCTGACCCTACAGAAATCGCCTCTGTTCTAGTGATGGGAATTCCGGCTCTTTTCAGTGAGCCGGATCATTTGGCTCGGCTCACCAAGAAGAGCCGGCTCTTTCTGCTCCCAAACAGCTCTTCATTTAACTAGGGATGTCCCGATCACCTTTTTTTGCTCCCGATCCGATTCCGATCATTTGATTTTGACAATCTGCCGATACCGATTTTTCCCGATCCGATCTTTATACAATGCATTAAGAGAAAAAAAAGGAAAAAAGCATTCAAGTTGTCCCTTAAACCTCACGTTCTCCACCACAGATAACGGCTGGTCATCCAACGCGATGAATTCAGCTATCTTGGCTGTTCTTTTTTTGGCCTTTTCACTGTTCTGGGGCAGTTTCTCTTTCCTTTTAAAAGTCTCTGAAAGTGTCGGTTGTTTCAGTGCCGTTACCTGAGTGGCCGCTGTGTACTCGTCGTGTTGTTGTTGGTGTTTGTATTAGATTGGTCGTGTTGAACGTAGCTCTGTTCTTTCCACCACGCGGAACCTCCGCCTTGCAAACATTGCATCTGGCTGTTACACTGCCTTCGCTTTCAATTTTATAATACTTCCAAACTCCTGACATTTTCTCTGTCCCGACTCCCGAGGCACCAGCTGAACGTAGCCTCTCGTTAGCTTACTGCTACTATTAGACACTGCGCCCACTCTGTTGCCAGATTTGAGAGAAATAAGCAACCAGGTCTATGAAAACAAGCCCAAAAGAAGCAACACATACATGATGTTGTGTAATTTTAAACCAAAACTAAGGCCTCAGGATGACTTGAAGACGTGAACATGGTCATTTTTGTTTTGTAACATTAAATAAAAATAATAAAAATATTTTATTAAAAAAAAAATAATAATAATAATTCCCGATCCCCGATTTTTTTCTCCCGATTCCGATCTTTTGAAAATCACGTGATCGGCTCCGATCCCCGATCACGTGATCGGATCGGGACATCTCTACATTTAACCACATATACCTTTTATAATTCAATCAAATGTAGCCCTGTTTTGACTCATGATTTATATGTGTACACATATATCACTTAAATTATTCAATACATCCTTTGTACTGAAGTATTCAAAAGTAAAAATGACATGTTTAATATAAATTATTTGCTGTGGCCAATTGTTTTCATTGCATTTACTGACCCTTGTAACTCTCTGATACCACCCAATGAATGCACAGACTTGCTTGTAGAACCATGCTACACAAAGCAGATAGCAACACCTATAAAAACTTTAGCATAGACATTTTTAAAAAGGACAGTTACTGTATCGACATTTTAAAATTATATTTAAAGAAAAATCCCTAACAAAACAGCAGGGCTCTATTTCAGTATTAACTAAAGAAAAAAAGACAGCAACAGCTGACATCAAATCTTTGCTGAGCCTAAGGATAATCATAAATAAATAACATAGTGAAAATAAATGTATTGCAATGCTCAAAACAGCAACATCCAACCGTCTCTAATCCTTGGATATTACATGTCACTGCATGCATGCACGGAGCACCCCAAAAAAATGGCTCGTTCGCGGGCGCAAGCAGGCTCCCTTCATTCACTTAAAAGAGCCGGCTCTTTGAACCTTTACTTACTCAAATCATTAAAAACACACCTGTTCACCCCGGCTTCCTTTATCTTTTGTTTGCCCTTTGATTGTCTGTTTGTTTTGTTTGTCCACCATGTACAGCGACCTTGGGTCCCTTGAAAGGCGCTATATAAATATCATTTGTTATTATTATTATTATTATTGCTTGGATGTCCTCTAAGCCTCCAGTCTCTCACACTATGCTAGTGTTTTTTAGGATAGGTTCACATTTTCACACAAATGCGTTTCTTGTCGAAAGAGTTATTGGTGTTTGTAGTCATTCTCAACTGCAGAGCCTCGTTTCTAAAGCAAGCTCACAAAGTCCAAGCATGCGTCTTGTGTGGTGTTTCCTTGGTAAAGCCGTTTTCTCTTTCCTAGGTATGTGATTGAACGTATAAATGCGGAGGAGCCAAGTCGCCACGTCTCCTCGGAGCATCTCGGAGGAAGACCCAACGAACAACAGGACCCTCATGTCAAAGAGGTGGTGCAGCAGCTGCTGAAGATTGCAGACGATATGAACAGGAACGCTGAGCTCCAACGGTAAGCTGTGCAGCAGGAACACACCACTGAAGGAGCACATCACTCCACAGAGCCCTGGTGCCGGGTGGTCTCAGTGGTTCAATGTAGGGAGGACTGACTCTAAAGAGTATCGACAGTGCTGATACCAAGTCCTGATCACATACCTGTGTTTTACTAGATAATACAGCAGCACAATGCACATTATATAATATCATATCAAATCCATCCATTGTATATGCTTGACAATTAAATAGTTTTAAAATGATATGAGGAAAAAATGACTGCATCAAAGCAAATTCATCAAATTTTTTTTTTTTTTTTGACTAAATTAAGATTAAAAAAATTTAATATATATTTTATTGATTAAGATTGTACTTAAAGGTCACCTATCATGCTATTTTTAGGCAATAGCATAGGTCTCAGATATATACAAAGATATAAAAAACATGTCTATGAAATGTTTTTGCTCAAAATACCAAACAGATCACCCATTCTAGCCATGCCTCATATCCCTTTATTTCACTTCCTGTTTCAAAAGTGCTGATTTTGGGTATAAAGCTTTTGATTGAATTGATTGAGGAGGGGGCTGAGCTCATGCGGGACCCGGCAGCTACTGTCTAAACTAAATACTGCCGTGATGAAACGCCATATCATGGATTATCAAGGATTATTTCTGAAACAGTATGGAGCTCAAAGGCTTTCTCTCTTGCCGGTTATACCACAAGGTGAGTTCCTTTTTATTTCCTGCTTCTTCACACACATGCTCTCCAGTACAGGTTAGCTCTGAGTGTTAGCGATGCTAATGTAAACACCGACCATATTACGTCCAAAACAGTCGGGCATTGTTTCTGATAGCAACTTTCTGATCGTGCCGTGCGTCCACATTTCCGATATTACGTCATATCGGACGCAAATCTGGATCAGCTCCGTTGTTCCCCCGTTTTTAGAGATTTGGGTACAGAGGAAAAGAGAGAGGGTTTTGTTTTGTGACGCTGCGTGAGTTCCCTGACACACCGGGGACACATATTTATGTATAAAAGACATCAAAAAGTGCATTTTGCATGATAGGTCCCCTCTAAAGTCATCTAATTCCTACTTGGTGCAGTATTTTTATTTGTTATTGTTTTTTAACAAAAATAAAAAAAAACACATATTTTACCACCAGAACAAATTATATTCTTTAAAACAACACTTTAAAAGTAGGGCTGTCAAGTTAACGCGTTAATGCAAAAAATGTTTAACACCAGTAATTATTTTAACGTGCGATAAACGCATGTGTATTTATCCTCGGCCCGCCCTGTAGTTTCAGAGCCCAAAGGCTTTCATTTCATTTAATCGTTTAATTGAACCGGGACAGTGCACATTGATGAACACTTTAAAACAAAATAATGCTTACAAATGTAAATGAGCCGGATTTTAGCTTTGAGCTAATTTCCATCCGTAGTCCCGTCACATACAACATATGTATAAATATAGCAAAAATAAATACATGATATGCAGAAAGAGCATGAGCAGCATACAAGTATTTACCACATGGCAGTACAATGTAGCAGCTATATAAAGTGCAAGAGTAGATACCCCTGTATAAAAGTGCATTTAGCAGTGATTACACGTCTGTTTGTTTCTCAACCATTCTTTGAGTTGACCTTTAAAACTATTGAGAGTGGGACAATCCCGTATCTCAGTTGGGATGCTATTCCACAATGAGCTGCCTTTAATGGAGAGGACATTTGGTCCAAAAGTTGTCCGTCTGTGGTGGACTTCACAGTCTCCTCTGGTTTCTGACCTAGTGCAGCGTCCAGTGTCTTTTTTTGTGGATGAATTCCCCTAAGGGAGGGGGGGCCAGCCCATGTAAACATTTATAAAAAAATACACATACTTTTAAAAGACTTAAAATTATCAAAACTTAAGAAATTGTATTTTTCAAGGATGGTACAGTGGTGGTATGAATGTGGCTTTCTGTCAAAAACCTTGATAGCTCTCTTGTACAGCTGTTCTATTGGTTTCAGGTTTGTGGCACAAGCAAACGACCAGTTTGTAAAACAGTATTCAATGTGGGATAGAATCATACAGTGGAGGTATGACTTTGCAGCATTGACAGTTAAGAAAGGTCTAATTTGTTTAAAATGTAGCAAGTGGAATTGAATGGTATCGGATACTTTCTTAATATGTTTCTTAAAAGTCAAGTTCGAGTCCAGTATGACTCCAAGATACTTGAACTGGGAGACTAGTTCTATTTCTGCTCCGTTTAAAAACACATTGGATCCTTCGATTTTGACTGGTCGTTTACTGAACATCATGCATACTGTTTTTTTTTACATTTAACTGTAAGCAAATGTTGTTCAGCCAGTGTTGAACCTTGTCCAAAGCTTTTGAGAGACAAGATGAGATCATTTCAGTGTTCTTCCCATGTACAAAGATGACCGCATCACCGGCATACATTTGTACATTCAACTCAGGACATGCATTAGTCAAGTCATTCATGTACAGAGAAAACAGTAATGGTCCAAGAATGGAACCTTGTGGAACCTCAACAGGGGGTAGGGCGATTTGGCACCGTTGACCAAAACACACTGTTTTCTGTTAGATAAGTAAGACTTAACCCAATGTATTGAATCTGCCGAAAAATTGAAATGAGTCAGCTTTGTAAGGAGCACTTGGTGGTCAACAGTGTCAAAAGCCTTCCTGAGATCAAGGAAGACAGCACCTACATATGGGCTTGTGTCCAACATACATTTAACCTTTCAAAGACACAGTTAGCTGTCTCAGTGGAGTGGTGAGCACAAAAACCAAACTACATTGGGTGGAGTGGAGCGAAACCTTTGTCTAAATGTTTGGTGATTAGTTTTGACACCCATTTCTCAGCTATCTTATGGGGCATTTCCACCATGGCGCGGTTTAAGCGTGCCGTGTCGTGCCGGGCCCATTTTTGGTTGCGCTTCCACTAGGCCTAGTTCCGGCCCGGGGCTACTTTTTCACCTCTTTTCTGGCCCGACAAAATCGTGGTTCTATCGGGGCCAACAAACAGGGCTGAGTTTGCTAAACTAGAGAGAGAATCGCTGGCAAGGGGACTACAACAAGATGAACATATTTGACCGTGATTTAATTGTAATACACGTTTCAAAATGATGCCGAAGTAACAACATACTGATACCGGTTAGTAAAAACCATGAATTAATGCTTTGACAAGTCTGCAGACAGACAGCAGGCGAAAAACCTTTTAAAATGCGTGTTTTCTAAATGGAGATTGGCTAAGCTAACGCAGTATATGCTCCGACCGTCCACACTCACAACAACGGCCTATACAGACATAAATAAACCAGCGACTGTATTCGCCATGACACAGACAGTCTGGGGTTTGTACTTGTTTAACTTTTGTCTAGTTTCTGAACAGATATGAGGAGCTGTGAGCTTGAGTGCTAACAGCTAACGGCTGTGTTGTTTTTCTGGGGTTCTCATTGAAGATGATGTCACGGCTCCACCTACACTGCGTTACTATAGTAACTACCCCAGTTCCTAAACTGTAATGGAAGCGCAGCATGAAGTGAGCCGGCCCTAACAAGGCCCAACGCGGCCTAGCAGTACCGAGCGAGGCCGAGGCCGACCGTGTGGTGGAAATGCGCCATTAGAGACACAGGGAAGGATGCTGATTGGTCTATAATTGGACATCATTGCCTTATCCCCAGATTTAAAGATCGGTGTCACCGTGGCCACCTTCCAGGATGATGGAACTTCCCTCGTGCTGATAGATTGATTTACTAGCATAGTAATTGGTTTTATTAGACCGTGTTTTTATAAAGTTGGTGTCTAAATCATCTGCATCCCTAGCCTTAGAACCTCTTAACCCTGAGATTATATTTTTTACCTCCACCTCTGTGATTTCCTGCAGGTCAAAAACGGGGTGTGTATCCACAGTCGGGCTAGGTGAGACCTCAGATGGCGGGAAGAGCTTTGTGATGTCCAATGCACTATTTATGAAATACTCATTTAGAGAGCTGGCCAACACTGCGGGGTCTTTTATCAGGGCATCATTGATTTTAAATTCTAGAACATTATTTTCCTGTTTCTTATGTTTACCTAATAGTTTATTTAAGATTTGCCAAACGTTTTTACCGTTACCTTTCGCACCTTCAATTATATTGATGAAAAAGTTTGCTTTAGTAGTTGGTCTCTAGATTTCATGAGATTCCTGCACTGTAGATTCAGCCAGGGAAGATGATGTTCCTTCCTATCCCTAAGGCCTACTCAGGTTTGTGTGTCCCGCACCGTCGTCTCTTTGCGGCACCTTTTCACACCTCCCGACGCTCTCTGACCTCCCGCGGCCGATTCAACATGTTGAATCGGCCGCGGGAGGTCAGAGAAAGTCGGCCCAAGCAATCACTCTGATTGGCTGTTCACACTACCGCTGCCTGCTGGTAAGGACAGTTATTGCCACTCGTCGACTGAAGTATTTGCGGTGTGTTCGTAGGCGGGCGGCGTAGCGGGCGGCGTAGCGGGCGGCGTAGCCGACGCAGGCGACGAAGCTGACGCAAAAGTCAGGACGCCTTCGGTACGCGTTCTTTGGTCTCAGGTGGGTGTGTAGCGGCCTTAAGAGAGAGAGAGAGAGAGAGAGGTTCCAGGTTGTTGTATTGAAAATATTCAGGAGAATATTTGTCAATGTTCCAATGATAATAAACAAACATTTGCATAAAGCATATTTCTCCACTCATATGTTGATAAGAGTATTCAAAACTTGAAAAATATTCCTCTAAGGTACATTTAGAACAGATAAAAAATGTGCGATTAATTTGCGATTAACTATGGACATCATGCGATTTAAATATATTAATTGCGATTACATATTTTAATCGACTGACAGCCCTATTTAAAAGTCTTCAATATTTTGTGATATTTATCAGTTACTCCATATCCACATTTACCATTATTCAAATTCACATACATTTGATCCACCAAACAGCACTTTAAAAAAAGGATATATTCTACTTTTAAATCCGGTTGCTGAAAATCAATGTAGCATTTAAAGAGTACTAGTCAATTTAAAGGCATTTTAACAATCTGGCAAAGTGCTCACTTATCATTAAACCAGGGCTTCATGCCATCACTTCCAGCTAACTTCATATAGAGAACAAGAACAATCAGTTAAACATGTCCTCTGACAACCCTGATGCTGATCTTTGAGGTCACGACATCCCTACCTGTATGTCACTCTAGAAAAGGGGTCGGCAATTAAGTTTGGCCTTGGGCCAATTTTTTTCTGAGCCACTAGATGGCGGGCCAGAACATAATCAAAGGCTTATTTAAAGGGGACCTATCATGCAAAATGCACTTTTGTACGTCTTTTATACATGAATATGTGTCCACGGTGTTCCAGGGAACTCAAGTGTCAGAAAACACAACCCTCTCTATTTTCCTCCATACCCAAATCTCTAAAAAAGGGGCTGCAACGGATCTGATAAAAACTGATCCAGATTTGAACACTGTCCTGACGTCAGGACAGTGGCGCTACGGCTATTGGGCCAACTCCACCAATCAGGAGGAGACAGCCACGGCCATTGCCGTTCGAAAGCCCTGGAGATGCTGTAGTACATATGCCAGGCCTGTAGGTGGTGCTGTTCTCAAAGAATCAGCCCTTGCAAAAACAGAGCTAAAATATTTCAAATTGAGCAAAATGAGGCATGGCTAAAATGCATGATCTGTTTGGTATTTTGAAAAAAATAGGTATGGTCCTACACTATATTATTCAAATATAGCATGATAGGTCCACTTCAAAGGAAAACTATCATGCTATATTTAAATGATATATTGTAGGGCCATACCTATATAAGGTATATTTATACGTTTCTGTTTTCGAAATACCAAACAGATCATGCATTTTAGCCATGCCTCATTTCGCTCTGTTGTTTGCTGTCTACGGGTCTGATTTTGTGAGCTGCAGCTGACCACGCCCCCCTGCAGGAGAGGGGAGCCGCTCTCTGTGCTCTCTGCATTCACTTGCACTCGGACATTAGGGATTTTCTCTCATAAATGTCCGATGAGCCAAAACTTTTCTTTCAAAACATATTTAACATGGATATGCACCACCAACCCTCGCCCTCCACGATCAAGCGGCTTCTCCGATTTTGTTGTGTGTTTTGACTGAACTTTGTTACTGTTCACATAAAAGTAAACATTACGTTTGAATGATTTAGTGAGCTGGTGTCAGTGTTTCCCCTACGTTGGAGTCATAGCAGCGGTGCTAAGGCACGTGGGCCCAGCATAATGTGAGCGCGGAGCCTGTGGAATTTTTTTGTGTGTGCACGTGCGAAGTGCGCCCCGCCAATTTGTTTCTATGTGTCTGCCAGCACAAGAAAGGCTCTTGAGGCCTAGTACCAGGGCCGGTTCTAGCCAATTTGCTGCTCTAGGCGAGATTTTATATATAAAGAATAAATGAAAAATCTCTACAAAAGACAAATACACTACAAAAACAGAAACTTATTGACACAGGTAATATACGTCAAAATGGCTTCAAATGTATTCAGTATTGTTTGAACATGTTTGAATTGGGGGGTGGACGTCACATCCTCTAGAGGGGTCCGGGGGTCTGCCCCCCCGGGAAGATTTCTTTGAACATTTTAAAGTAAAATGCTTCAATCTGGTGCACTTTGACTAGAGACCTGATCTAGGGGGTACAACTCTAAAACACCCATATGAAAAAGATCGGTTTACATTTTAATAATCAATAAGTATGTGAACATAACTAATAACCTACCATAGCCAATAACAAATAAATGTAACTTTTTTAATTTTTGTTGTTCATTCATATCTTGTTTTACCAGTTAACATTTATTTATTCATGCATATTTTTGTATCTCTCCAACTTTATTTTTGGTTTACTGTCCTATAGTATACATTGGAATGATTTCAAACCTGTTTTTATTTATCCTAATAAAGAAATGCCTTGGAAATATGTGTTTACATAATTTGTGGTCAAAACGTTTGAGACCCACTGAGATCGCCTATGTCTCATATGCCAAAAATCGGCCCTGCCTAGTACCAACAGTGGCAATGTCTCAAGATTTTGCAAAAATACACCTTTATTGAACATACAGTAACACAAATACTACAAATCCACATAACAAACAATCAAAATTGAAAAAAGGTAACCACTTATTATTATTTAAGTTAAAAAAAAAAAGTTAAAAAGAAAAAATAATGTTTTTTTTTTTGTTTTTTTTGGTACCTGGTTGGCCAGAAGCGGCACGCATATTTCAGCAGCCGCCACTATTTCTATATAGGGGAAACACTGGGTGTTATTTTTTTCAAACCACAAACGGCATATTGGCTATTTCAGCACCATGCGCTGTCCACCTACTTATTGATCCACTATCAGCGTCAGTGCACCCCGCTGCCAGATTGTGCCTGTGCTGTGTGTCATTCACTCTCAACATGGATACAAGTACAATAAGCATTCTTCAGGTGTAGGTAGATTCTCTATTCGGACATTATAGCCTATATGTGCGACTGTCGGTCCGATATTTAACCCTTTAACTGCCAGACCTAGAAAAAAGCTATGGAAAAATTATTTGTTATTTTTTTATCAAATGGGCCACAAATAACCACAAACAATTTTTATTTTTTTGACTGACCACACGGTTTTGTTTTTATGAGCCTCTACCAACTGGTCGAGCTGGCCTTCTATGGTAAAAGTGCATTTTCAACAATCATCATATACAGTACAGTATGTGTATGCATCAAACTCAAATAAAACACAACCTGAAATACATTTGTTTCTTTTATGGAAAATTAGCAATATATACAACCAGATAATTCATAAAAGATAATAGATTATAATTGTTAAAGGTGGGGTAGGTAAGTTTGAGAAACCGGCTCGAGATACACTTTTTGTTGTATTCCATGGAATGCTCTTAACATCCTGATAGTAATAAATATCTTAAGTGCTTTGACAAAAAATCCATAAAAAAATGTCATCTGTGGAAGCCGTAATACTGTAAAAAGTACGACCAATCATTTTAGCCGGCCCGGCTAAAATAACTGGATGGCCTACCTGCCTGTCAGCCTTCCATCTGTGCACAAACTTATCTCGTGCCCTCATTGGTCATGTGCGCGTTCGTGTGTGTTGGAGGAGGGGCTCTGTAAGGAAGTAGCAGATTTCTTCCGGCTGTGTATTTTCAAATTCGAGCGATCTCGAGCCGGTTTCTCCAAAATTACCTACCCCACCTTTAAGTATTTTTCATAATAAAAAACAGACGTGCTCATCTTACTGTATATGCTGAATTGGCCTAACAGCAAATATCTATATCCTGTGTTGGCCTAACTTGCTCATCTGTGTGCAACTTTGGGCTGTATGCCATACATGAAAGGTGCTATATAAATTATTATCACTCTTTCACTCTGAGACTCATAAGGCAGTACTAGATTTAGTAATATTACCATGAATCTAGCCATTTATTTGCCATATTTTATTGGAAAACATCTCTAAAACTCTGAAAAATTAATATTGCTAGTTTACCATAAAAGCCTAAATCGACCGGTTGGTTGAGCATATTTTCCAAAAAATAATTACACCCTTGTTAAAACTTTTTTTGTGCATCAAGTTATCTAAATATGTTCAGTAAGTGCTCTGACACTAAAATATGTCAAAAAGGATATGGTTACCTTACAAAAGTTGACCAAAAAGAGTGATTTCTTCAGGAGTGATTTTTAGCATGCCAACTTTCTCAGTGGAAGCTAGCTGAAGGACTTTCTGTTCGAACCAGTGACATCTAGAGGTTGTTACACTTTTTTAATTTTTTTTCCAACAAGATATCAAGACACAAAGGCCCAATCCCAAACCGCCCCCTACACACTACCCCTCCGTTGGCGCGTGGAGGGTCCGCCACATTAAGTTCTGTTCCAAACCAACGAGTGTGGAGCGGGGTGGAGGGGGAGTGGACAATCAAGCCCTCAAACAGCGAGTCTGCATCGGTGCTGACTTCACCTGCTGCCCTACCTGACCGGTCTCAACGCTGTGTGTCCGTCAGGAAACACGCTGTTTACAAACAGTTCCAGCAAACATCCACTGATAAACTGCGATGTTAACAACCTCATGATAACGTCATATTTTTTTAACTTAGGATCATACCTGTGTTTAGTCTAGAAAAAGGTAAATGTGTGCATTTTATTATAAAGTTGTGTATATTTACAGACTGTTGCAAAAACTAAGAAGCTTATAAACATCAGGTTTAAAACTAAAAGAGCTTTACAAAAAAGTAACACAATGAAAGATGTTTGGAGTTTTATTTGAGTTCTTAATTTACATTTTTTGTCTAAGAGATGCTGATTTGAAACCGTTGTTACATACAGTTACGGCATTTCCTGTTGCACAGAGAGAGGGGAGAGGGGAGTTTATCCCAAAGCTTGCCGCTGTATTTACTCCCTCCATCTGACAGGAGGGAGCCTCATTCAGCTGCGAGTGTGGCTACAGACGGAGTTCACTCCGTCACGGAGGGGTAGGGTCGAGGGAGTGGTTTGGGATTGGGCCAAAATGTGCTCTACCAAATGGTGGCGCTGGCAGTTAAATGGTTAACAAAATAAAAATCTCAAAATAATCTTTTATTTTTATTCTCAAAATAATTTTCCGGGCCAAATATTATTGCTGGCGGGCCACCAATGGCCGCCAGCAATAATATTTGTGTAATATGTAATATACCAATGGCCGCCTATTGCCGACCCATGCTCTAGAATAACTCTTTGATAGCAGACAAACATGGCTGATGGCAATCTCTTGTGACTGGTTGGACTTTGCATTATGTAAAGCAGGAGTTTTAAATAAGACGCATACCTTGACTGAAGAATGGACACATTAACACTGAAATGCTGATTGGTCTGTTCGCTGCTTTATCAATCAGACCTACATTCCCACACACACACACAACACAAATAAAATCTAATGTTTTTGTTGCATTACACTTGAGTTTAATTTGTTATTTGTTGTGAAATATAACTGGTGATGTTGCGCTAGAGCTTTCCTGAAACATTACTATTTTTGCAAACGTATATTCAAATGCACCTTGTTTGTATTGGATTTTATTGCCAAATATTGAAAAAATTTAACGCCATAACGACAGTTATTACTGTTTGCTACAGTAGTTTTAACGTTAGACTTGTTTCAGAGAAATGTCACTTACTGAGAGTAATGAAAACGTTTGAGTGTGTCCTTTTCCTCCTGTCAGACTGATCAACCAGGTTCAGGCCAACTGTGCTCAGGACATCTTCATGAAGGTGGCCCAGAACATCTTTGCTGACGGCATCAACTGGGGGCGAGTGGTGGCTCTCTTCCATCTGGCCTACAGACTCATACACAAGGTAACACTACTACTACTTTCATCAATCAGAAATATTGTGTTTTACGTCTGATTGCCTCAAAGCCTTATGATATCGTCCACAGTAGGGATTTTATGTTTGGGATGTAAATAATAACAAATTAGAAGGAAAAAAATATTAAAAAAATACATATTTCAGTATTCTGAGCCCCATTTATTTTCCTCACCGACGGCAAAAAAAGTCAGACATTATACAATTTAAAATAAAAACAATAATCCTGGCTTGATATTGAGTAAGAAATCTTTTTATGAACCACACAGCTTCCGGTCTTCCAAGACCCGACCGGACAAAAAGACGTGGTGCAGGCACAAAACATTCTACCAATATAAATACATTGCTTTTAAAATCGTTGTGTGACACGAAAAAAAATGGGAAAATCGTGTTGGTGAACACGAATCAATAGATTACATTTATTTCGTGACTATTACACGAAATGCCGTGAGACTGGGTTGGGTGATCCCGGTCCAAAATTACCCCTAGATTATGTTCATCCATCCGACAACCATGTTAGTTTTGGAATACATTTTCAGTGTGTATTATTTGTATATGCACTGCACTTATTCATGTAAACCAGCAGTCTGAGAAATTGTTTACAGTTTAAAAGGGAGTTTTAAGTAAGATTTTTTATGTAAGAGCATTTCAACCAGACCGGTTACATTTGACCACGAACATCAAAGTAAGGGAGGAGAAAGTCAAGTTTTGTTATACACATGTGCATGGATCGGACAGAAGAATTTCAAACAGTCTTTTTTTTTTTTTAAACTCCAGAACACTGTGAAGCAGATTTGGGTAACCCACCTTTTCTGGAAATATTTGGTAGATAAGCAGAGCCCTTTTCATATCAGATACCAATGTTCAGTCTTGGAAAGAGCTTTGCATATTTTGTCTTAGTACTCTGCTTGATTAGACTGCGATCTCTTTTTGTAAGCTTCTCTTCTCTATTTAGTTTTTCATTGTGTTGGCATTTGGCTGAGGTGGTACCACAATATCTACCAGCTATCCACAACCTTTGCTACTGGACAACCAAAACACAAGAATTCAGAAAAAGTACCAAATTGAAAGAATACCCAGGTTTAAGAAATGAAAGGACTCCCACATTTTTATTAAGATGCTGATATCCAGTAGTTGGCAAAGTGTATTGTACTTTTAAAATGTTTCTGATTGCAATGAATGCGTTTATTATTGTAACAATGCTGCCGACACGTCCGACAATTCCAAGGCCAGTTCGGGGCCGGTGCTTGCAATTCAATTTATATTTGTGGGTTTTAAAACAACATGAGCACAACTCTGACACATTCCACCGTTGTTAGTGTAGCGTGGAAAATTCCACGCTACGTTGCGCCAACATAAATGATGACGTCATGACGTGGCTTCTCTGGGGCTATGAGTGGAAAAGCAAAGTGGGTCACAAGTTGAACCAACAACACTAGCCGCAACAAGAACAAATTTCAGTGAAAGGGGATTCACATGGACCTGATTAAGGCCCCGTCCGCACGGAGACGAAACGGGTGTTATCCGATATAGTTCTTTATCGTATGGGCGGTTCGTCCACACGAGGCCGTAACGCAGGGGTGTCAAACTCAAATACACAGTGGGCCAAAATAAAAAAATCGGTACTAGTCGAGAGCCGGACTGGTTCAATGTTTATTGCAAAACTTATTGAAATGAACTTATTGCACATATTTTACATTACATGTTACTTGTTAGACGTTTTTATCCAAAGCGACTTACATACTCAATACTGTGGGCAATCCCCACAGGAGCAATTTGGGGTGATGTGTCTCAGGGACACAACGACATGCTGACTGCAGTGGGGTTTGAACCTGTGCTCCCCTGATCCGAACACCAATGCACTAAGCCACTGCGCCACACACCTCCCATTTTAATATTCCCATATTTAACGTGGAACTAACAAAGCTTAAATTATTGCCTATAAAAACAACATTAAACATTAAATGTGTGTACGCCCTAAACGATCATAGCCCCGCCTCTCCCCACCTCTGCTGCTCACCCCTACAACAACAACAACAATGGCAGATCACAGGGTTGCGTTCGTGCTCCAGACGCTACTGACCATGATACAGATTTTAGTGCAACATTTACAGCTCCTCTACCACAACCATCAGCAACAATAATAATATAATAATAATAATAATAATCGTCAACGGTCTTATTCGCTGCTTTTGGTGTATTTTGTGGCAGAAGTGCAGCGCCACTTACAGGCCCGGCATATGTACTACAGCGTCTCCAGCGGGTCGAGCGGTCTCGTGTGGACGGACACGTTTCTTCTGCCGATTCCGTGTGGACGGAAGACTTTTTTGATATCGACCTCGGTTCGTTTTCGTCTCCGTGTGGACGGGGCCTAAATGAAGTATGGATATTTACCCACAGATATGTGGCGTCAGTAGCTTACAAAGTTGTTCTGACTGGTCTCCTGTTTTTGCTTTTAAAGGCCCTGACCACCAACCATCTAGAGAACATCAGAACAATCATCGGCTGGGTCTTGCAGGTGATCAGAGAGCAGCTCTACCCGTGGCTGGTGCAGCAGGGAGGCTGGGTGAGTGATGTGCTACAATCATTCTACATGATGGTTTAGAACTGTATGGAGCTACTAATCTTTCTTTGTCTGTTTGATCTTTCCAGGAGGGGGTGATCCGTGGTTTTTCTCAGTGGAGGACAGTAGCCATAGTAGCATCAGTAGCATTGGTAGCAGCTATTGTTTACTACAGGAAGACGCGCTGAGAGCTAAACACCTCACCACCAGGGCTGCAGTCCCATCTCCTGGATAAATGCAGCATGTTAATAAAGACAATCTCTGGACATTATTTACAACAACTCCATCTCATCAACCAGCGGAAGTCAAGTACTGGACTTAGAGAGGGGGGGGGGGGGGGGGATTCTCTCTTCACAGGATTCCCTGGAACAAAGAATAATTGGGATGCTCTCAGCATTGGCTTTCAGGAGATGGAGTAACAAACATTGGACGTATGTATAGAGGTCCTGAAACAGAAAAGAGGACCAGACTCCACCTGAACCAGGTCTCAGGTCCACATCTGCTATTTAAACTGGACCTGAGAGGGTATACCAATATTGGAAAAAGGAAACAACATATTGTGCATCATCAGCCAATCAAATTTCATCACTGATTTCTGTAGCTTTATCATGTCAGCCTGTGCTGGAAATGTTAATGTGTTTCAGCCCAGAGGCTACACATTTGGCATGTGGTAGCACAGAAAGAGCTGTGGTCATCTCCATCCACCTGTCTCAGGGCCCTCGCACCGTGTCATGACATTGTAAATGTTATCAGTGAGGCAAAGTCCAGTGTCTTTGGGGGGGAAAGGTCTACAGCCAACAAAACACGGCTTTAAGTGTCCTGAATATGTGACTGAATTCACATTCAAAAATACATAACTGCTCGTTATGATTTCTAAATAGCTTGGACATTTCTTACCAAAATGATTCTTCAGACTTACCTCCTCAAGTTTTAATGTACCTATTTATATATAAAAACTCAAACATTTCCCTACTGAGTTGCCTAAAGTTTATACTGATAATTCAACCACAGAGTTTGATGTCAATCATTTATCTATCTAATGTTGTCTATGCAGGAAACTAATGGGACTCTTAACACTGGGGCAAAGTCCTCCCACCACACTGCTGTAAAGGTGTGGGAGTTACAGGGAGAGATACTTTATGCTGGTGCTTTCATATAGAGTCCATCCATTAGCTCAGGAACTGTGGTCAGCTGACCATCACTGGACTGTGAACACTGGCTCAAGTATCTAAGAATGACGCGAGGACTTTTTAAAACGCCTTGACGTAGCATCTACAAACAGAATGATCTGCACCCGCAGTGTGAAGCTCAAAACGAGGTGCAGGGAGGATTGTTGTAGGCCGACCGAGAAGTTAGCATCGCAAGGGCTCCTTGGATAAAAAGCCACTGGGATATTTCCTTTGGATTTCAGTATAATGCGGAAAATAGTCTCTGTGGCAAACAGATGTTTATGATACTTACCTTTTGTTCAGCAGGATAGTCTGCGAAAAACATAAACACCACTTTTTTCTTTTTTTAAGTTTAAATGCAATTACCAGATGTAAAAAGATGACATTATGATATAAATGACTACATCACACTGAGTGCATCATGTCAACACCGCTTAGCTAAAGGTGGCTAATGTTCTTCATGATGACGTTTAGCAGTCTCATGTAGCTATTTCTTAGCAACCACCGATTTTATGATTCATAAAATCTTCGGACATTTATCAGTGGGGTTTTTACGGTTTCAGAAAGAACGTTGACTTTGACATTAGGACACTTCCACTATATTTCTGTTGCCCCTGTGAATGCAACAGGACCAACATCTGTAATAAAAAGGGAGACTAAGGACCAGACTATTATAGTGCAAAAAACATTCTCCACAGCTCTATAGAAAACTTCCTATATAGGTTAATTATTTAAACTAATGCTTTTTGGTTATTGCGATGTGTCAGATGATGTGATGGATGGTTTCCATGGGAACAGTCAGTAGCCTATAGCAGAGCCAGATGCTGTTATCTGGTACCATGAGATCTTTTGTCAGGGATTGTTGCTACCAAACTGATCCTGCACTTTGAGAGGGATATCAAACTATTTATCTGCTGTTCTAAGGTGTTTGTAATGTGACCTGATGAATATTTTATCGTTAGAAACAATTATCTCATTGGATTCCATTTCTGTGAATGAATTAAAAATGTGTTTTACCACTGCTCTCTTGTGTGACTAGGTCATATTAGTGAAACCATTTTTGAATGCACTGGTCAATTTCAAACATTTTTGGCTTTTGTTATTTCTGTGAGAAGTCATTTTTTAGACTAGTGGAAAGTAAACATACACAATGCACATTTAGATGTTTATTTTGCTGACTTTGTCTATTCGTATCTGCACATTTCCCCTCAAATCCCCAGAAGTAAGTGTTGACGCTTCAATTGCATAGTTAAACATTAGGAAACGGTAAAGGGGTAATAACCACATATATATAAATGTAAGTAAATAACTGGGGAAGTTTAATTCAGATATATCTATTAGTTCTCTTCTTGAAACTGTTATCTATCATATGTTGTTTTTTTTATTAATTAATTTTAAAGCACTTTGTTTTGAAAGATGCTATATAAATAGCAAAGGGGACTATTATCAATATTAGGCTTTTCCAGCTCCACAACTCGACTTCCTCTACTGGTATTCTGATCGACATCACAGGTCTTCCACTCATTGTTATGAGTCCTGGTTGGCATCTTAAGAAACAGCAGTTCAGAGTTCACTCAGAGTTCATATGTATTTAGTGAACTGTTGTTCCTTCTGCCATGTTTGCTCTCTTTAGCGTATCTCAATCTTCTCTGTGTATTGAAAACGTTTTCAAATGTATTATTTTATCATAAGTAAAAAATATTGTCTGATAGTATGTCTGTATGATCCTGCCAAGACTTTATTTAATCTCTGGGACGTTTACGCTGAGATATTGAATCCCAAAATCCACCATGTTCAGACCCCTGCCACAGGGGGGCAGTGTAGGTCAATTTTTAGCAGCCTCCATCCATTTTGTGGTAATCCACTACCAAATGTTTAACATCTTTTCTGGAATGAATCAAAACTTTGTTGTATCTCACTTCTGACTTTGGTCTCGGTTAAAGTCCGAATTAATTCAAAAGAAAACATCTTAAATGTATTTGTGTTCTTACTCAAACCTCAGAACTCAAATAGATGTTTCACACTTGGGTCTAATCCTCCTCTGTAATAATGTATAACCGAGTCCTGTGCATCTTTTCTAATCAAGTAAATACAATAATGTATAATTGAGTTGAGGAAAACACATGAATACTTCAGGACACATTGAAGATGGATGCCCCCACCGAGGTACAGTATTCTCTGGAGTCTGGCATCAGTCCGAGCCTCAGTGGCCATGATCAGGTCTTGGGTTTGTGCTGGTATGTGTGACTGAGGTCAGGAATGCTCAGTGTGAGGCTGGGTTTATGAGGTTAGGAGGAGGGGGGTGATGAGACAATGTGAAGGAGAACTGGGCTGTTGTTGCCTCAGCTTACCTCCACTTGTGGTATTTACCACTTACTGTTGGTCATCTTGCAACGTAGAGTACACTCACTGCAAAACAGCTCATATGTTACAGCCTCCACACCTTTAACTGAAGATAAGCTAATAAATAGGTCAGAAATGTAATAGAAAAAACGAAAGCTGTCTGCAATAACGTTACTCAGTAATTCAATCTACAAGCATGCTTTTTTTTTAATATTATGTTTTGCTTGTAAAATCTCAAACGTTCTACGGGGGGGGGTTCTACATTACAGCCCTGTGGGTGTAGAGAGCAACAATAGCATCTGTCCAGGGCGCTAGCTGACATGAGGGAATACATTTATAAGAGACAGAAAAAGGGGAACACATTCAAAACAATTCCATTACCAATGATGCTATTTTATTTGATATAACTCATTCTGTGCATCTGCTCTACATTACCCACAAGATGATAATTTGACCACAGCAAAACTATATTAAAACATCCTCTATACCAGTGATTCTCAAACTTATTTAAAAAATGTACCTCCTTTGAAAAAAAATTCAGCCAAGTACCCCCTGATCAGCGCAAAAACTATTTGTTAGGGGGAAAAAGCCTATATTAAGAGGTACAGTACAGCCTTGCACCATCAGTGTCTGATTTATTAAAACATTGTAACTGAGAAACACTTAAATGCTACATTTCAAATGTTTACAATCCATCACTAAATTCATGGCCAACCAATTTTAATATCATGCAATAACACTAAGATGACATTAGTTGCATTGAACTGATCTTTTTAATAAGTTGTACTTACAATTTAGTGAGAAACATGGGCTTGTGCTTCACTGAGGATCTTTGTCATTCTGACAGGGAGGCAACTGCAGTTATTACTAGGGCTGTCAAGTTAACGCGTTAATAACGCATTAACGCAAAAAAAAAATAACGCCACTAATTATTTTAACGCGATTAACGCATGTGTATTTGTTGTCCTCGGCCGCCGTAGTTTCAGAGCGCATCGAGTTTAAAATAAGCTGATGCTGACAGCCCCGCTCCTGCCACCCGCTTGTGGCAGACCACACTTCCACGCTCACCGGCAGAACCGGACTGGCCATCAGGAGGACCGGGAGGGTGTGTGTATGTGTGGGGCGACTCGCGCGAGCGAGGCACACCTTACGTGTTGTTGTTGTTGTTAGCATCTGGTGCTAGCTAGCTGCGCTAACGGATATAAGGAGCTGTTTCAATGACATTTCACCGACAACTGCGCCGAGCACTTGACTTTGTGCAGGTAGCCAGACAGTGGGACATTGTACAAAAAGTCAGCACACTCAGCACGGATAGTGCGCGCAACATGATTGCAGCTCCCGTTCGAGCATATATGCCAACGATCCATCACAGTGTCTACACACACACACACACACACACACACACACACACACACACACACACATACA
>CALSBW010029682.1:182338-208896 GCA_943590975.1 Lindbergichthys nudifrons | reverse complement strand
GTCTCTGTTTCCTTGTCTGATATTTTCCCCATATTAGGGGCTTAACATGTGCAGACGTGCAACATTCTGCTGCAGCAGAATTCACTATTTGATATAAGACTAACATTCCTGACAATAGATCTCAATAGTCATCTTTTATGGTGTAAATGCCTTTTTAATAATACCATTTTTGAATGGAACATTCTCAACATGAATGCATAAATCCAAATAAATATAACTTACGGGGTGGGGGAGGGGGGTGGTGGACCCATTGAAATCCAGTTTTGGATAGTCTGCCGTGGTTTCATCCCATTTCAAAGTGCTGTTTGACGCTCGGCGTAACCCTCGGCGCATTGCCACTCAAACATCCAATCACAGAGCTTGAGGACTAATCACAGGGTTTGTCAAGCAAAGCGGAGAGAATACTTACTTCCGGGTGTAAAATTCTCTAAAGCAACTACTATGAGCTGCTCCGACCCTCGGTCCTGACGGACTCCAAAAGTCCGACATTATACAATCAAACAAATAAATAAACACAAGGATAATTGTGTCTTATTGTTGAGTAAATAACAGTGTGTGGTTTAGAAAAGAATACAGTGTAGTAGGCCTACGTCTTAATGAAAGTATACCCAAACTCATTCAACAACACCGTTAGCTACGGGAATATCCGTCTATGCACCCATTAATGCATATTCCATAGGGCTTGAGTTTGTCGTAGCCATCTACGTGCCATATGAAATTAGGCCCTTGTGAAAAATACTTTCTCCGGCTGAGACGTCTTCTCAGGCGAACTTGAGAGTTGACTGGGTCGAGCAGAGAAAGAAGGATCCTCACGTCTTCTTTCTGGATGCGGATACCTCGCTCCAAAAGCTTTGCATACATCCAGCGATATCCATGAAGTTGTCCAGGGCCTTCCAATTGACCAACTATATAGTCGATAGCATCTTCCAAATCAGCATATTTCCGGCGATTTAATCCACACGCTCTCTTTTTATTTGTCCGCACGAATTAATAAAACGTGACCTCGTTTTATTTAAATTGAGGCTACAAATTACGTCTTGTGCGCAAAAATTAATAAAACGTGGCCTCGTTTTATTTATTTTTCTCTCTATGAACCCTCCAGGGCTCCGTAGATTTATTTTACTATTCTTTGTTTGCTTTGAGATGTAGCCTATAAGAGCCGTGTTAAGTTGCTGCACATGGAAACTAATGTTTCCTGATTTTGCTGCTTCACAACAAAAGCAATATAACGGGGCGGTTTATTGTAA
This sequence comes from Lindbergichthys nudifrons, assembly GCA_943590975.1. NCBI lineage: Eukaryota > Metazoa > Chordata > Actinopteri > Perciformes > Nototheniidae > Lindbergichthys > Lindbergichthys nudifrons. The sequence continues at coordinate 207,649 of CALSBW010029682.1, read as the reverse complement.
AAAATGTCCACTCTTAAAGTCTAATACTACATGCATAAACCTACATAAAAATACATATACATTCCTCAAGTAAATAAAATGTACCTCCAGTTGTGCAATACTTGAGTAAAGTGTTGGAAATGGATATAAAAAATCTGAAAACAGTCAGTTTGCACAGCCATCTTTATTATGAAAAAAATATGAAAACTATTGTACAGCAAAGCATTGTTACGTATCATTAAATATGACCTAAACATATTCAAAAAGGTTATTACGACAGAGCCCTCTCAGTGAGTACGAGCCTGCGAGGAACAGATGAATGTGTGTTGAGTTTCGGGGGAGCAGCTTGTGGAGATCCAGCTTCTGGGGTTTTCAACCAGCACACAGTCTGAGCCCAGCAGCGTCTCCCCGCTCAGTCTGGAGAAGGAGACTAACTGACCGTCAGCCCACATCCAGCGACCCGGACCTCCAGACAGACCTGAGGTAAACAGGAGGTACTGATCAGGATCCAGTCCTCAAACTCACACAGGAACACATTTGTATTCTTATCCTAAAGCTGTCTGTGTCAGATTCACAAAACTCTCTTAGCTTCACAAACTTGTTAACTGTGAGGATGGGGAACGCACTGGCTATAATTTCCTTCAATCATTTATTTGATTTTTGACACACACACACACACACACACACACACACACACACACACACACACACACACACACACACACACACACACACACACACACACTTTGTATTGTATTATTGTATGAGAGAGGTTCCAGGTTGAATTGAGGCGAATATTTGTAATGTTCAGAGGTTGTTGTGTTTAATATTCATGAGGATATTTGTCATTGTTCAAATGATAATAAACAAACATATAAAGCATATTTGTCCACTCATATGTTGATAAGAGTATTAAAAACTTGAAAAATATCCCTCTAAGGTACATTTAGAACAGATAAAAAATGTGCGATTAATTTGCGATTAATCGCGATTAACTATGGACAATCATGCGATTAATCGCGATTAAATATTTTAATCGACTGACAGCCCTAGTTATTACACTTCTTTTTTTGAAATATGTGTAACTCTAGTCTATTAATATAAAACCCACACTGCTCAAACTTCGTTACTTTTCCTAAAATTGGTATATTTATCTTTCTTTTTTTTCATTAACATAAAAGAAATCTCACGTACCCCCTGCAGTACTCCAACGTACCCCTAGGGGTCTGCGTACCCCCATTTGAGAACCACTGCTCTATACAACTCACAGTTTCATCCAAGCCCCATTTATCCAGTTGAATGTTTGATAATTGACTACCACATGCATTTTTCACTAAAACATTTAAAAATGTGGATTTGTACGAATAGGTAGAACTCCTGAGTAAGGTGAGATTGTTTATGCACAGGTATAATAAATGATAATGTTTCAGATTAAATGCATTTGTTTGTAAAGTAGTGAGCAAACCACTCGATCATTGAGATTGCCGAAGTGCTTTAAAAGCACATTCTCTCTAATGGCCAGTGGAGGGCGACACCCTTGGTTGCTTAAAGAAGTCAGATTGTATAGAAGTTCATGAGAAAATGTCCGTACTTCTGACTTGATTTATTACCTTAAGTTAACATTTTCCTAATGAGTTTATGGTCTCAATCTCTGCGTTCAGGTCTTCAAATTATGATCCCATTAAGAGTAAAATAAAGGATAAAGCTGGGTATGATTAGTTTAGAGAATATATGTAAAAAGATAATCTGGCACATTTTTGTCTTTTTTATGCTCTTAAATTCACACTTTCACTGTTTCAAAGGAGTGGGTGGTCTTTATTTGAAACCCCTCTCCAGTTCTTCCCACTGATCCAGGCCTTTCATTCTGCGGCCCCTCCCTTCCTCCATCTGCTACAGAAGTGCAGTGTCTGGTTATTTTCTTTTAATGACACACTATTTTCTTCAATTGTTGATTCTATTTTCACTGTCAAGTTTTCAAGGTTATGATTTACCTCATTGTGAGTTGAAAATACTATATTGTGAAGACAGGATAATTACCTTGTTTGAGTTCATTTGTGAAGTGCTGGTGTTTCTGCAGGGACTCCCATGGTGTGTCAAATGTAAATGTATTCCATTCCTTTCTCTGCATTGTGTAGGCACAAGTACAAAATAGGCACAAGTACAAAATAGGCAGACAAATGCGAAACCTCAATTGAACAAAATATGAATTACTCATATTTTCAAATGATGAAATCTGGAGCTGATCCTGTTGTCTTTTCTGGACAGATGTAGCCTAATTTGTATTTTTTTTCTCTCAGTACTTGAGTTGATTAACTCAATAATGGCTTCATAATATATTTGAGGTTAAAGGTCACCTATTATGCAAAATGCACTTTTTTATGTATTTTATACATAAATAGTTTTGCCCCGGTGTGTAAGGAGACTCACAAAGTGTAAGAAAATAAAACCCTCTGTCTTTTCCTCCTTTCCCACATCTCTAAAACAACGGAGCTGATCCAGATTTGCTGCGGTCATGACGACTTTACTCAAATGTGGGCTGGCTTTACGTTGAACTCTTGGCAACGTGCCCCCACCCAACCTATCGTCCCCTATCAGAAACGTCGCTGTATCAGAAACAATGCGCGACGTGTTTTGAAAGTAATATGGTCTGTGTTTACATTAGCAAGCATCGCTAACACTCAGAGCTAACGCTGTACTGGAGAGAATATGCGTAAAGGCGGATATAAAAAGGTACACTCGTGTGGTAAACCCACGAGAGAAAAAGCATTTGAGCTCCTTACTGTTTCAGAAATAATGCTTGATGTGGTTTGGAACATAATCTGGCGTTTAATCACGGCAGCGTTTAGCTGTATCTGCCGGTAAAAACCTCTCTTCACAGAGGAGAGCTCATGAATGCTCCATAGGGGCGTGACCAGCAGCAGCTCCAAAGGGGCGTGGCCAGCAGCAGCTCCAAAGGGGCGTGGTCAGCTCGGTTACATTTAAAGGGCCAGACCCAGAATCAGCACTTTTGTAACAGGGCTGAAATAGAGGGGTATGAGGCATGCTACAATGGGTGATCTGTTTGGTATTTTGAACAAAACGCTTCAGAGACATGTTTTGTATATATCTGAGACCTATAATATGTGCCTAAAAATAGTATAATAGGAGACCTTTAAAATCTGTAAATATGCACTTCCTTGTTAGAAAGACTTAAGGTCACACTAGCTAGTTATATTTTGTACATTGGTGCTCCGAGCTAAATGATAACATTATCTAGCAAACATTCTCACAATGACAACACTGACACATTCATATTTAGCAGAAAAAGTTTACCATGTTCATCATCTTAGCTTAGCTTGTTAGTATGCTAACATTAGCTAATTAGCACTAAACACAAAGTACAGTAGAGGTTGATAGGAATGTTTTAGTTTTGAATGTAAGTGCTCATTAACTAAAATATTAAATTAAACATTTGAAGTGATCATCACCAGAACCTGTAGGATCGCTTTGGACCAACATTGGTATCATTTGAGCCAAAAGAGAGATCCGGTCCCTGGTAAAAATGTTACTTTTGTCTCTCCCCATTTGACACATAAAGTGTATCAGTGAAATCCTCTGTGACATTTCCTGCGTGGGGAAAAAGAACAGGAATTGATATTCAGGGCAATCTGTAAAGCCTTTTACCCACCATGACACCACTGATAAAGTTTATGAATTAGTGCTTTTTTGATTGGTTTAGCATGTACGGCAATGATAAACTTGGTTGGGTAAACTTGTTGAATATTACAAATATTACAAAAACAAAGGTACAAAACAAAGCTGATGTGTGTCTGTGCGTCCGCCATGTTGGAACAGACCTATTGAGAGATCTCAAAATGTTTACTGTACGTTGCCTAATTCTGAACTGATTCCGATTAAATTTGATTTGTTTTAATCCTGGAAAATTCAACATTATTGTAAGCCAGTGGTCACCAACCGTTCGATCGCGAAAACAATAATGTTTTAAAAATAATTTTTTTAGATGTAAGCCTATCATCCACCACCCCGTTAGCACTTGGTTGAGGTATCTTTGAGACATTCCCTCTCGCTCCCGAAAATAATAGACTGACTGAAAGTGATGCTGCATATTTTGGAACTCACTGCACTTACAGTATGGTAGATTAGATACCAACTACAACAAAATGAACATATTTTACCGTGATTTAATTGTAATACACGTTTCAAAATGATGCCGAAGTAACAACATACTGATACCGGTTAGTAAAAACCATGCATTAATGCTTTGACAAGTCTGCAGACAGACGGCAGGCGAAAAACCTTTTAAAATTTGTGTTTTCTGAATGGAGATCGGATCGATCAGGCTAAGCTAACGTTGTAGCTGCTCCGTCCAAACTCACAACAACGTCATACAGACAGAAATAAACCAGCGACTGTATTCGCCATGACACAGACAGTCTGTGATTTGTACATGTTTAACTCTTGTCCAGTTTCTGAACAGATATGAGGAGCTGTGAGCTCTGTGTGCTAACAGCTAACGGCTGATGTTTTGTTTTTCTGGTTCAACGTCACTGACGGCAGGCTGAGATCCTCACCGCTGATTGGCTACCGCGCGAACGCGTTCGCATCGATCGCGTCTGTCCGCGTCTTTGCATTGACTTTACATGTAATCGCGCCACCCCCAAAAATCGCATCGCCTCCGGTGTTTACGCACACCGGACGCACGGATAAAGAATGTTGTTAGAATTTTGAATTTGTAATAATTGTGTTAAAATAACTAGTTTTAATGTTAAATGTTGCATTTGCATGAAGCTTCATTGAATAAGCCTCACAGTTAAAATTGCACTTTATGTTATCTGCTCACTGCAAGATGTTATTTTTTTCTTTGTTGTTGTTGCTGTCAAAAAATAATTAACTCATTCATTCAAACCAAACAAATGGAAAATAAGCTACATACATTTATATTTAGGATTGTAATGAAGGAATGAATGAAACTTAAAATGATAGGTATTATGTAAATATATATATTTATCCTTTTTGACATGTTAGTTATGTCAAAGTTTAATCAAATTGGAAGTTGCAGCAAATGATTTGATGTAATTCAGATGCAATTAGCCTACATACATAAAAGGCCTCAAATTGGAAGTACAGTCTGGGCTGTCTTTTTCACTCAATTCTGCAATAGATAGATCTCGCCTTTCACCAAGGCCGAGGTCGGGGATCTTGGGCTTAAAAAGGTTGGTGACCACTGTTCTAAGCAGTAAGGCCAAACAGTTAACAATATTACATTTACATTGGGTACCAGAATTAGAAATCATGTTCGATTTTGAATTGCAGAGATTAAGAATTTGTTCACAGATATTGTGGACTCTTTATTGCCCAGCCTCGTAATGCAGACACATGGCTGCTACATACAGCTAGACTATGTATATATGGCCCCATCTTCTTCTATTTCTGAATGAAGTGCATGTGTATACTAAAAGGTTATCCCAGTTATTATCTGGGAACTAAAGAAGCTTCTGTCCCTGTAATGTGGGCATAATGTCAGCTATCAGCATTAGTTGAAAATAATCAGTCTAACCCTAACACACACAGAGCGTTTGGTAGTTTTGGGATTGAAGTCCACTGTAAGTGTTGACAACATTAACTTCCCATCTTCCCAGGCTGATACATCTGCTGCGAGCTCAGCCAAGTTAAACACACACGGCACCTGCCAGAGGACGAACAGTAAGTCCTTCGCTCCGCTGGCTCCAGTCCATTTTTCTCCTTCTCTGGGTCCATCACAGTGAGATAATCCGCTCATTAAGTCCAACTGTTGTTCCTTGTCTTTTTCTCTCAACAACCTTTATCCTCAGGTCAGAAGCTCAGTATTAGTCGCGTAACTCGCTGCAGACTAGATGGTGGGATCTGTGAAGTCCCGTCTGGCAAATCCTTTCTGAAAAAACATGAGGACACAATGAAAACACTTGGAACAAACGAAGTAAAGCAATGTTCCAAAGAATGATTTACAAACAGCCTGTGTGGCCATCCACTATTGGCTGCATGCTCTGTCACCACAAGGTATTTCCCTGTCTAACTTCCTGTTTACAGTTATTACCATGTATATCAGAATTTAAAGGCAAGAGATCTGAAGACAGTAAGACTCTATTTATTCAAATAATTGCTGTTCTCTGCATCGCTCATTGTTCACAGTCCGATAGACAACTTCTACAACACTATTCTTTAAAAAGTAGCCCATTGCCATGGGAATATCTTTGGCTAAACTGTCTTCATGGGCAATCTTATCCCATTGCCTACAGATGACAGCATTCATATGCATCTGTCTACAGAGATAACATTAATGGTGATGGAATTTCCACCTGCAGATTTGAGTCTTTAATAACCTACAGCTTCCTCTGAAGTCTGCTGCCATATTGCTCCAATTTTAACTTCATTACACTGGCTTCCAGTTTTCTCTAGAATCCATTTGGATATTATTTGAATTGCTTACAAGGCTTACTTTTGTTCAGTTTCTTCACTCATCATCCCCAGCACCAATTCCTTGAAATGTTACCATTAACATACTTAATCATTATGTTAGGCCCTACACCAGCTAACCAAATACGGTATGAGGTGACTTTTTTCAGCTTTAAAAACTGTTAAAGAATGCAGAACATGTAAGCAAACCGTTGGCTATTGACTAAGAGCAACATTATGGTGTCCATGGCCTATCATCAAAATGTAAGTCAAGTTGTCTTTTTGCTTTGTTTGGTCTCCACCAAGTCCTGACGAATATATCTGGCTTATTGGCTGCTACATGATTCATTGTATTTCATATTTAGTGTGTAAGTTTGTCTTTCTGCTGATTAGTGCTGGGTAGGTAGTGTACAAGGGCTTTATCAGAGACTCTCAATAAAACTGACAATAGTGCAAATTGTTTTAGTTTTCGGCCACATTTTAAAACATAAGAGCTGAAAGGTGCTAAATAGCCAAAGAGAGCTAAAGAGCACCAACAGCTAGTGGGTTTATCACTAAACTAGGCGCCTTTCATGTAAGATCCGGTCATCTGATCTCTTGCCAAAATAAAAATAAATAGATAACAACTTGAGTCCATACACCCAGGCTGGACATTGACATCCTTTTTTTGAGATGATGAAATATTTTGACGGGAAAGGAAATGATTCACCCTCTGGGAACCACCAATATCCACGAGAAACATCTAATTTCATGGCAGTCTTTCAAAGAGCTTTCTAACAGGGTCCAGCACTGCACTGTGAAAACGACAGAGAGAGTGCAGCAAGTTTTGTGTGAACTGCATGAGAATGGTTCGAGGACACACAACAGGATATCTATCGAATGTAACAACTTCACCATGGTCACCAGCAGGCACACAAACACAAGGCTTTTGTTTGCTGTGTCAGGTGATTTAGTTCAATGGGGCCTGATGTGTGGGTGTGAGGGGGGGAGGGGGATACAGAAGGAAAACAAAAGGGCTTTCCAAGTCCACATAACCAAAGTCTTCTTCGCAGAAGGCTCACAAAAGACAAACCTAAAGTATGTGAGCCAGATACTCTGCATTCCTGCTGAGAGCACTCGCTGAAAAACTAAAACCAGAGTCAACCTCGGCCAGACTCCGTGGGTGATAGACAGAAGTAGAGTATTCCGGAGATAACGCAGGGGTTCTCACAAGAATTCAGAGGGAAGGAGTGTCCTCAGTGTGGGAGACAAAAATAAAGGATTTGTCTGAAGTTATGCAAGAGGAGTTTTGATGGTCAGCTTTCCCTTGTTATTTCCACTTACTGTTACACAGCCCTGACAGCAGGCATTAGAGGAGCTATCTTCTATACCCAGCGTGGCATTCCTCAGCAGATTGGTCAAACATCCTCCTATAAAAGGAGCTCTCCTCTTGTTCGTGCTGAGGCTGCTGTAATCCTGTTAGCCACTCACTTTGGATCTTTATCACCTTCATAACATTTCCCATGTTTCCACTGCATGGTACGGCTCGGCACGACTTCAATTAGCTCATTTATGCTACCAGGTCCTTCTATCTATTTCATTTTCAACTCAGATAATATCGTTTTGCTAACACATTTATTTCATAGCAGTTGTCAGGTTTGCGATTACAGCTTGTTTTGCTTCCTAATAAAGTGCACAATAAATCACTTAACACCTTTTTCAGTCATTTCACTAGAAAACAACTCCTGCATATCTTTTGCGGTACGGATTCCCTGATTTAAGCTGACCGGGAAGAAGCCTGAGAACCAGTTCCTATCCACACAAATATTTCATAAATTGAACAACAAGTAAACGCCACGCTCCTTAATGAAAGCTAAAAGACGCGCTTCATTCATTACAAATACCCCATTAATAATAAATAAACAACTTTTTGGAAATAATGACCTGTGTATGAAAGGAGTTTTGGTCAACCTTCTGAGACTGGGACTCTGATGCAGGTAACATAGTAGAATGGCTTTGATGCACAAAGCTGCTCTCAATTCCTAATCAGGAGCCAACAGGTGATCCAAATCAAATCAGAGGATCTGGGAATCTCAGGAAAAAGGAAAAAGGAATGAATTAGGAGCTGCCACAAATATATTGCTTATTTTGGGAAAGTATTTAGAATTATAAATAAATAAAAGGTTGTTTCCTGGAGATTATCAAACCAAGACAACATCTTATTTGTTCCTAAGAATTCTGACTACACCTTCCACTTTCAGGTTGAAGTTCTCTCTACAGTACATCCTCAGAAATAATAGTCATGAATCAAATCATTACAAATTAAAATGGCATCACCACTGCTTTCCCAATGTGTGGGAGGAAACTCTACAGTTTAATAGATATCAGCTACAGAGAAAATATTTGCGTTTGAGGAGCCAAGTGTTCTCAGATAAGGCCTGGTCAGAGGCTAAAAACAGGCTTTCAGGACTGGGCAAAGGAGGGAAGGAGAGGACCAATGGGAAGAGAGGAAGTGTGTGATAAAAAACAGATGTGTGCAGACGCAGACCAGAAAACCATCGGCTGCAGACAAAGGTCTAGAGCACAAAGTCAGCCGACACCCACACACTGCTCTCCATTTTGACTCACGACGTGTCTTCATTCACAGAGACAGAGAACTGAAAAGATTCACTGTCCCACTGCCAACACAAGACAGTAGACCAAGAATATATCATCTAATCTAATCTGGTAATTCACAAACACATGGAAAATATGATTTGGTTTTATTACATAGCTCAGTTCAACAGACCATGGATAACTTTGAGTTATCTTAACTAACCCTAACCCGACTCACTAAGCCGCCCTACGACGCTGGTTATCAACTCGGTAAATCAACCCAGGGTTTCTCTGTCCGGCTGAGAGTGTGTTCAGGTGAAAGGGGCGGGGTTAGCAACATTTGACCAATCACAAACCTGGAGAAGCTTACTGACAGCACAGCGTCATACTTCATGAATGAAGAGTAAACTAATATTAGACGAATATGAAAAAGTTCAACTTTAAACATGCATGACTTAAACACTTAATCCAGGATAATCCATAGTTGCAGCTGCAAGGTCAATACAGAACAGCTGGTAAAAAAAGATTCTCATGACAACATTTCGCTTAGGGCCCCAATTTGGCACTGAGTAAATATGATGTGATATGAGTGATAAGTGCGACACGTCGGCTTCTGCACTCACAGTGTCTACCCCGGTAAGATCAGCGTTGTAGGACTGAAAACCCAGAGTTAACCCCGCTTCGTAGTACAGGCCTCAGATATGGTGGCACATTTTAGCAAATTTGTGTTTTTATTTACATATTTACAAGTACACTTGGGTGGGCAGTGGTTGCTCTGTTATCCTTTGTGTTCCTCTAATATACTTTGGTTGCAGACTTCAATTTATGACATGACAAATATCAATATCAACTAGGGTGACCAGATGTCCCGCTTTGCGCGGGACTGCACAGCATTTTCATGACTTTTGGTGCGTCCCGCAAATTGAGACGATGTCCCGCATATTTCATTTTGATTGGCCAAAACGCTTTTCTGCGGAGAAAGGCCGGCTCGGTTCGCTGACGGCCGGCACCGCCCATTATTATATGTTTTAAACGGCATTATGTAAGTTGCGCTGACAGGCGACAGAGGTCCACAGTGTACCCCCCCCCCCCCCCCCCCCGTTGACAGTTCATGCGTCAACATTACATTTACATATCCCACATTGTCCCACACAAACATACTCTCTGTCCCACTTGTGGCTTTCTGGCACCTGGTCACCCTAATATCAACTGATATATCAGAAGAATATTGTCCAGCCCACAGATAGGGCAAAGTGCTAACGCTAACCATTCACAGCTACAAAGTGAGGCGACAGCCTCATCATAACTTATAAGAGAGTTTAAACACCTGTAGGCCAAGATATTTATACAGGATTATACACCGATGGGGTACAGGCTTTATCACAACCTTTAGGACGATATCAATCAGCACTGGTATCTTCTATTTTACAGGATTTAAACAACATGATGCAACAATATCAGCGCAGCCAACAGTAGGCCTACTCAACAGCGTCAACATACACTGTCCCATCCACCAACAGTACTATGAGCAACTGTTCTCATATATCACATTTCTTTGTGCACGCTATTTTCCAGAACACTTTTAATAAATCAAAAAGTGTTTGGGACATGTACTTGGTCTCCCCAGTGTAAATGACCCCTGTGAGCACTATCATGAATAAACTAACTAACCAGGTCATACTGGGTGAATGTCCTTAAAAGCCTGGGGTTCAACTATTTTAATGAAGACTCTTTTCATCTGGTTTCAACTCAAGTGTACTCAGAGCCACAGGACAGAGGACAGAGGACAGAGACAGCACTGTAACTGAAGGCTGCCTCCCACTCGGACCAAATCCCAAATCCTTTCACTAACTATCATCAATCTTTCTTAAGATGGATGTGTTTGAGAATGTGGTTCTTTTCTCAAAACAGTGTGAACAGAAGCCCACAGTGAGATCAGTGGAGGGGGGACAAGAGGTTCTGGGAGAATAATAATAACCTCTTTGCTGCCCGACCCTCCTCAGCTGCTGCAGGTTAAACACACTCGGGAGCATTTATGCTGTTCCAAGTTCACTGTGCTGTCAGCAACAGATAAAACACTCACTTCCAGCACACAACAATGTGAGGCAATGTGAGGCCACATGGATCTGTAGCTGCTCTTTGGAAGTGGATCTAAGCCTGTAAGAAGTATATACAGGTTTCAAAATGGTTGTGGAGAAAAACAAACTTTTTAAAAGTTCACTGGAAACAAAAAAGTTGATGCCCATTTTAAATAGGTGAGAAGCAGCCATCTCTAACATTTCCTTGCGTACCACCTTCACACCGAGGAGGATTGTTTTTAAAATGTAAAACTTTTGTAACCAGTGTTGCAATCCATATTTAAGTCTGACCAACCACAGGTTTCCCAAGGATGACGGTAAACGCCCCGAAGCCCCCCAGCCAGATGTGCTCCTTTTCTCTGTTTTATAGCAGTACAATTTCAGTTTCCTCAGGTTCTGACTTTTGATGACTTTTGCCCGTTGTTATTGTGTGCTTGTGACTTGCAAATAAATGAATGTAATAAGGACAAAAGTTCAATTTATAACCAGGAAAAGTAAGTAGGCTAAGAAACAGTGTTCTGTCGGTCTTTCTCCTCCTGACAGATCTGTTTCAGTACTAAGACACTGGGTGTTTCTCAATCGCGAGTAAAGCTGCTTCAGAGTCACTATTTCAAGCATACTACGTCATCGAGTGCCGCCGAAGTACTGTTCCAATCTCCAGCATACTTGGGAATCTACCGAGCCCGGCGTACTTCGTTTGGAGAAATTTCGAGGCTGCACATGTGTAGACTCCGCGGTCTTAAAATCCCCACAATGCTTTGCGCACGGACCAATTTCCCCAAATCTGTGGCGGAAGATGTAAGAGGCGGGGCCTCTCATATGACGCACACCTGCACACTTGCTCGCCTGTTCCACTCTTTGTTTTCCGAATGGCAGGAAGTATTCTTGCCTCGCTTCTGAAGCAAGATGCTCGGCAGACATGTGCTACCAAGCAAGCGTACTCGCTATTGAGAAACACCCAGTGCCTCACCTACACACACACATACACACACACCCTGCCGCTACACACACCAAATAGCCCAGCTCTACAACAACAGCTAAATTAAAGTCATATGTATCACTTGTGTTGATTTTGGCTTTTTTTCTGTAGATACAAAATGCCCACACAAAGGTGGATCAATGGGAAAAGAAATGTGACAATCAGTAGTCGATAGGCAAGACTTGAGCAGTCAGATTTAACTATGTAAAACATCTGATGGTGGTGACCAACAAATAACTGTCATTACATGTATGCACCCTGAGAGCTCCAAAACATGTTTGTGCGTCAATGAAATGACGAGCGGAGCTTTGTTAAGTTAACATGTTGTAATCATTCTGGTGTTGCGATCAATAAGCCCAACCACAGTGTACCCATTAAAAACCTTTGACTCATTATCCAACAATAACAGATATAAGTTGCAGCCCTTATCATTTTCTTTGTCATTTGTCCTGAGCTAAGATTGCAAGCTCTTGTTTTTGCGGTCTCTGTATGTGCCTTTCTCTTATAAAAGGTGACATGTTTCAGCTGTGTTTATCATTTTTGGTCCATTTGATATAATAGCATCAGCAGCTGTGGGTCTTACCAGCTTGTAGTCTCTGTGCAGTTTGCTGTACTGGAACATGTTGCAGAGGACAGTTGATGCTGCTCTGGCAGCTTTTAGACCCCCAGAGCTAAGTGAGGACACAGTGAAAGACAGTTAGAAACAAGGAGGAAATACCAGAGCATAAGCAGAGGGGAGAGACCAAAGATAAACATTTTAAAATGATCTACAAATCTAAGGGTCACTATTTTGTGTGGCCAGAGGGGAAAGCAGTATGTTAAGTCTCTGACAGCTATGTCCGGACGTAAATAAACACCAATTATAGGAACGTAAGTATTCACAGATCAGGGAATCATTCTGGTTCTGAAGCTATGTTTTCTCGCTGTACCACACTGATATTTGAGTATTCAGTAGAAGTCAGTCCTACCTGTTATCATGGGATGTCTTGATTCCAATCAGTTTCGGCAGGCCGTTGAAGTATGAGACGTCCCGGGCTGCCAAGGAGCTGCAGGTGACCAGGTGATTGAGGGCTCCACAGATGTTGACTACCACCTCGCTGCAGGGTGTTTTCTGAAGGCCGTCACTGGGCAGCTTGGTCACCAGAATGTTCACCATGTTTTTAGCTGCCAGGACAAAGAGCGATGGATAAATAAATGATATAACCACGATGCACGGTTTTCTGTTTCATGTGATCCACCAATATGGACTACAATAGCCGACCTGTCCACATAGATACCCTCGTTAATTTAGGATGTACAGCGACATTCAGTGATCTTTAGCCGTGTTCTAAAGGCTTAGTTCTTACCTCTCCACTTCCTGTCTCTCTACGACGGTTCTATTCATTAAAGACAAACCAAAAATATAAAGAGTCTTTGTCTGTGTCGTACCGATGTGGTCTTTGTTGGTGGAGTGTCGGGCCAGGTTCCTCAGCAGGCCAGTCAGAGGCCTCAGCTCCGAGGCACTGTTGGTGTCTAACAGATCCAGCAGGATGGGCAGCATCCTCTCCTGCTCCAACACCACCCCACTCAGCACCGCCGCCCACTGATGGGAGGGGCAAAGGTTACATGAGCCTTGTGTTGCCTGTGTGCTATAGAGTGGTGCAGGGGAACATGCACTTTTGTAGGAATACCAGGATGTTAGCATTGCCCTGGTTCCCTCTACAAAATACAATGTTATTTTTCCATAGAATTTTTGAATATTGCCAAAAAAGAAATGATCACACATTTTGTTCTGCAAGTTAATCTCCATAAATTAACACTAAATGAAATCGCCAAAAAGCTACGTCACGGTCCCATGCGTGTTGATGTTTGGTAGGCCGTACTGACGTTTTTGATGACATGTAAAAGCTTCAGACATTTACCAGTGAGGGTATTTACAGATATATGTTATGTCCTAGAACAAAACATTAACATCCTTTAAGCCAAAACTAATTCAAAAAACCATTGACTTCAAGACGAGGCAACTAGAAACGCAAAAAAGCTAATTCATTTCTGTGTTTCAGGCCTCATTCCTGCGCCACTGTTGTTTATTTCCTTGAGGAAGACTCAAGTGCCAAAGCAACTGCACAAGATAATGAGTCAGTCATTTCAGAATAAACATGCATATTGTATATTTGTATGACGTTGAGCTCGTACCCGGCCCTCTCCTGCAGTGATGTTCTGCAGCGCTCCTACGGCCGCCTCCCGGCTGGTGGAGCTGCAGTCGCTGTTCTGCAGAACAAGCTTGTACAACGCCACCATGTTAGGGTGCCAAAGCCACTCAGCGCCATTAGGTTGTCGGGACACTTCAGACAGTATGAACATATTCTGGTTACGCTGTGAAAGAGAGAAAGGATGTCCATTTATTGTACAGTAACATACAGTGCATTCTGTTGAAATGTTATGATATTTATCACTCTTATCCGTCTTTTGATAGAATGTTTTCTCTTGAGTTAGCTGGTATGTTAGTTAGCTAGCTATAAGTAGCCCTTGCCAGGGTTGGGCCCCAGCCTGTCGGTCTGCAGCAGGACGCTGTTGGGTCTCATCTTTCTGATAACTAAAGAACTAGCCAGATGAACAGACAGAGAGACAGGTCACTATCCTCAGGGACAGATGAACAGACAGAGAGACAGGTCACTATCCTCAGGGACAGATGAACAGGATATAAAAGCTTCCTGTTTAGCCTCCATGAAACCGTTGCTAAGCAATGCTACATCACATGGAAAAGCAGGTCACATGGTTAAAGAGGTCCCTTTTTCCTGACTCCATGAGAACATACATGTTGACTTTTCATTGGCCTCCACAGCCTGCTATTGAGAGGAGAAATGTGATCTGCTGGTGGAGTAAACCGATCCTCCCTGTGGACCCAGAGACACTTCTAGAGTTTCTGTGTTCCACAGACTTATTATATCTAACTATGACTGAGATACCTGAGAGAACAACGGCTTGAGCTTGATATTTTGCAACTTGATAATTGTAATATCTTTTAAAAAGTGTCATTTCTGATAATGATGGTGCATACAACAAACCACACTTGAGATGCATGTGCATGCATAGTGTGGCCCAACATTGGTTGGCTACATATTTGATACAGCACTGTTATATGACCTTGACACATGCAACCTTTTTACAATACAGAGAGCTCCCCAGTGGAAGATAAGCTGGTCCCATGACATGAACACAATGAGTATGATATTCATTCAGCCAGCAATCCAGAACAGGAGAGGAAATGTTCAAGGTTCAAGGTTCTTTATTTGTCATACGAACATAGCTACAGAGTAGTTATGTCGATGAAAATCTTAGGTCACAGGCTTCTCCAACAGTGCAACACAATAATACAGATAAACAGAAAAATATAGTGCAAGTAAATATTACAAAGTAAATACAAAAAGAAAAAGTTTTAAAAAAGTGAAATAGTGAAATAAGAGTCTATATGCAAGCTATTGGAATGATATATTAGATAAATAGATACATAATTACTAAGTAGCAGATGAATGTCATGGATGTTGTTAACATGTTTGGATATTGTTGATGTTGTCTCTGAGATGGTAATAAAATCAGCTGAAAACAGTAAAGCAGTCATAATGGAAACGTGAAAATGGACTGGATTTTCCATTGCCAGCAGAGAAGTTTGCTTTCCAGTTTGTTTTCCTGACGTTTCATGTCACGAGTGTGCCATAAAGCAGTTGATGTCGTTTGCTAGAAAGTGCAAGGTTTTTTTGTTTCTGTTGTGTTTCAACGAAGTGTATTTTACATTGATCAGTAAAATCACAGTGATTGACAGAGTGTGTTAAAAGGGGGGTATAATCATTTTATGTTAATAAATTATAACAACTGTCCACATTGTTTCTCTTGTGATAATGATTCTGAAAATCCTAAAATGGGGGTTGTGTATCAGGGGATTTTTACCTCGTTGTTTTTTTTGTTATACATAGTGAAGCAGCCGATGGCCTCACTCTCCCTGGAGGCGGAGGCCCTGGACGGGCCCTCCAGACGCAGCCGGACGGACGGAGGCAGCTCCGTGTACAGCTGGTAGGACAGATTCCTCATCACACACAGTGAATTCTCCAAACCCTAAACAGAAACACAATGGAGTGTTTACAAGACGAGGGGGGAAGTGGTATTAAAAGCAATAATAAATAAATATCTAACCTGGTAGAATAAGCACTCAGATTTCCTGTAATGTTTAACAGGTAACTGACGCATGGAAACATCGTCCTGCTACTACTGGTTTGTCTAACTAGAACCAATACAGCAGGGATACCCAACTGGTTTTGCCCGGGGGCCACTTATGTAAAATGACAGGAAGCTAGGGGCCAGATGGAAATTCTGAGCGGATCCTCCCCTGGCACCTTGTTTGATAAACAAGCTCTTTTCTGCCACTTTGAATGTGAATGTGCATTTAGTTCACTTGTTATTTTCTCAATATTACAATACGTTTTTAGGGTGACTTTTCAACATCTGTCCAGGGACAAAGATTTAAGATCACCTTCATTTATCTCTGAGGGGAAATTCAGTTCTTCTCTCTGGTGTTATTTTCAATCTCACACTAAATACAAGCATGCACAAACAGGACCTATAGACGTCCACTTTGCCATGTTTAGTACAGTAGCTGAGAAGGAATTTAGTGTTTCAAACTAAACCTTATCTATAAAACATCAGATTTTGGCAGAGATAAAGTAGCAGCCACCTTTTGTTTTTACTTTTTCTAAACCATGACTTTCCCTCATGGTGTGTTAGTCCAATCAGCTGCAGGCAGGGTTCATGGTGATGTCTAATTAAAGCCGTGTGTGTATCAATCATCTGCTGGTTGGTTAAAGGTTTATCCCATCTCTTGACAGTGCTCCTAACTTGGTGAAATGTGCCAAACCACAATGAGAGGCAGAGTGTGAGGAGAAGCGTCTGTACCTCATGTGAGCTGCTGAAAGAATGAAGGACTGAGAGATAAAGGCCTGGGGCCTCATTTATAAAGGGATAATACGCTCAAAAAATGGCGTGCGCCAGTTTCTACGCAATGTTTGCGATTTATAAAATACTAACTTGACGGGAAAATGTGCGGTCCTCCACGCAAACTCTAACCCATGCGTACGCACTAAGCACACAAACGGGAGAGACGAGAAACTGCGACACCGTTGGCAGAAGGAAGAATGGAGAGAAATATGTGGAAATAATACCATAAATAAAATGTTACCTCTCATTTATCAAATATGAAGAATTCATTTTCAAACATTGATTAAAGCCAATCTTAAAATGATTAAACAAACGCCTGTTTGAGACTCCTCAGTGCACACAAAAACATAACTTGGAGAAATAAATAAATACGGATATGTTATTTAAAACCACCTCGAATATGTTGTGTTAATGTTATGAAATGTTTTCTCATAAATGATGCGGTAAGCAGAAGGACAGAAGTACGTCTAAACTGACGCCGTTTTGCATTTCTATAGGTTGTAGATACGAGCGTGGTTTTATATACTATCACGTTTAATCGTGTTTTATGCCGTTTGCCAAGACTTGATAAGTCGCTCGTAAAACACAGGAGGTATGGACACTAAGAACACCATATGTGGTAAATTGTACAGCTAATATAACACACAACACATTAGTTGTATTTCCTTTAACTGGTGGATTATGGATATATAGTTGCTGATCGACAGCTGGAACACAAACCACCAAATACAACAAAATAATTCAGATCCAGTCGTCATGACTCCACTCCGGAGGGATTCCCCCATCATTTCTTACATTTTCTCATCAAGGGGGTGTCTCCTGTCCCCGGGACAAACACACTGTCTGAGGAAGGTTATGTGTATTTTTTTTGTCATTAACTTTTTTCGGACCACTTATTTATTTATTTTGGTGACGGTCCGACCTCCATGCTGCTACTCAGGTTCAAACTGCATCCACCAAACAATATGATTTATCTCGACCTCCCCAAAATAACCAACATCTGACACGGTGTGAGATGTCTTTTTTAGCTGTTCTGTCGTCATTTCCTGTGATCTCCTTCCTGCAGTCAGTCAGAATGAATGAATGAATGAATGGGCGTTTCTTTGACTATTTATAGGCAAATATGGGCGTTACGTGAAGCCTGCAAAAGCTGCGCCGCATTTCGAGTTGATTGTGATTATAAAGGGAAACAGGCGTAGGAAGTGCCGGTACGCACTTCCCTCGCCGGTACGCAATGTTTTGTGAATCAGAAAATGTCGGAACATTTCTGTACCTATTTTTTTGCTTTGTACTATGTAAGCAACCTTCCCACGTGAATCCTACGCAAGGCGTTATAAATGAGGCCCCTGAACTGGTTATGTTTCACTTCAAGTAACATCACCAAATAATGGAACCTGCTTCTAACTGCAGAGCGTTCTCTTACTTACAACATACCTTGTGAGAAGAGCCAAAGCAAAAATACGAGGATTTTTCCAAGTATTAGAAGAATGATATATCCTTAAGTTGACCAAACACTATTAAAATATTAAATGAGTAACACTGTTTCACCTTTTCCTACTTCACCACACTGCTGTCCAATTTGACTCAATCCTACATGCAAGGTCCTGCTGCAACAAATACTTACCCAATGTTTGTTAAAAACACATAGTTCAGCTGTATTTGGGCATTTCTGAACCTTTTTAAAAGTTGGACAGTGGATCTTTCTGTGAGCTTTTTCAGATTCACATCTTTCGTAGGAAGTCCTGAACCAATTCTAAGGATTGGCATAGAGTCGATTGAAGCATATTAAATGGATCAGTATCTGCCAAACTAAAGCAGATCAAATATCAACCCAGTCTTTACTGAACTCTGCTATTCTGTCCTCAGGAGTGAGGTCACAGTTACCTCGCATTAGCATTATTAGCATTAGCATTAGCCCAGCGCACAAACGCAGAGAGACTAACTTATGGCAACACAAAAGAAAGCATGGGAGCGGTGGAGATGAGGAGGTGTCGGCGTTCTGGCGATTTACTCGGAAGGCTTCAGTAGAAGCTGCTGGGAGTCCCCAACTTCGGGGACTTCGGGTAGCAGTATACGCCGTGAAGGTGTTTGCGGCCTGCCAGTAAACCCAAAGCAGAAGAAGACGAAGTGACGTCAGCGGCTTCATTTGCCTAATCCTCCCCCAGGGACTTATTCCGGTGTGAACGCGATCTGTACTTAGTTCATGAGAACTAAAGAGTTCTGATGAACTAAGTTCTGATGAACCTTTGTGGGAAAAGTACTGCGGTGTGAAAGCGCCTCTTGACCTTTAATTTTGAGCACCAAACCTAATTATTTCATCCTTGAATCATGGATGGTTGTGCCAAATCTTATGAATTGATGAAAGGCGTTCCTGAGTTATCGTACCGACAGACATATGACATCCCAAAATCATAATTCCTTCGTTTAGTTTTTTATTTTGTGCAATCTCATCCTTTTGTTCTTTTTCTCTCCAGCTTTGTTTGCTTCTGCTCAGTAACTGAAGCTTTAAAGGGGCAGCCAGTGTTTTTCACTGGCTGTGATGATCAGAGTGATTTTAGAATCACTTTTTACAGTGTAATCATGTCAAAGGCTTTAACAGCGCACGTCCGTTACCTTGTCGTCTGCCCTGTCCTCCTGTTGAATGTAAGACACCAGAGAGTCCACCAGGCCTCGCATGTCTCTCATCTTCTGTCTCGTCCTCTCATTCACTGAGCTCAAGTTCCTACAAACACACACAGACTCATCAAACCCAGGCTGTCAGAACGTAATGCAGTAAAGCTGAGCTACTACAATTCATATTTGAGCAGCTTTAGCACAAAGCTTATGAATATCAATTTAGACCCTTCAGAAGCAACTTCTCCACTATCAACATTTTTATTTTACTTTTTGGAGCATGCTGCACTTACATGATATCTCCTGGAAGACATGCTGTATACAGCTGCTTTAACTTCAATATTCAGCTCCATACGATGGACATTAAGAATGAGGTCTATATGAACTTGACTTAATATTATTTGGCAATCTCATTGTCATTTCGTTTTGTAAAAAGGAGAAAACCCATATAGTTAATATTTGTGTTTTCAGACTCTAGACACAACAATTACAAAGTTTCCGTACAGCAGGAAGAGCAGAGTCACAGATGTCACGTAGATAGAGTGAACTGCAGCTTGGTTATTCTCGGAGTTTCCATGTAACATTTCGTTTTTCTTCCCTTAACTAAGAACAAATTACTGCAAAACATGACTTTCCCATCAGCCTTAGATGTACTTTGTGTATAGTACTAACTTGCAAAAGTGACAAATTCAAACTTTTGGTATAATGACATGAAGTCTTTCCGTTAAAAATCAAAGATGAGGAGCAGGCTGTGAGTGGACAGACCTGAGGCAGCCGCTGGTGTTGTAGAAGACGTCTCTCTCAGACGGGCTCAGAGGCAGTCTGCTGCACAGAGGGACCAGAACCTTCTCCGTCAGCTCTGATAACGCCTCTTTGGACAGCTTCTCCTTCAGGTTGTCTCTGGAGGACAGATTCCACATGACGCCTGAGGACACAACAAACAAGCTCTTCATTCTGCTCTCTGCGTTCAGACCTTAATCTCTCAAATAAAAGATGGGACACCCGGATGATGTGACAGTGGGCGGCAGATTCCTTCTTCTCCTAACAAGAAGCTAACGGCTAACTGTTGGGGAAAATACAAGTTACTTTGGTATTCCTATGTTATCTAACAACTGTTGGTACTGTGTATGACCTTGCAGCTGCCTCCTCTTTAGATAGAAGGAGGCAGGGCATAATTCACTTTGTTTATCTACAGATGGGAAGACACCTACTCTTGTCTTCCTACCCTTTCAGGGGCAAAGAGCAACATCATCGCAAATGAGAATACCTGCATGTACGGAGACCTGCCGACACCAAACCGATTTACGACTATGAGTGGGACTGCACTTAGACTATATAAGCTTGATGTGATTTCCTGATCCTTTGAGCAGCATACCTCATGTGTGTGAGTGGAACCATATTCCTGCGTGTGATTTAACTCTGCTCCTTCTTGAATAAATTAGTACCTGATTATTGATTCTCAAACCGGTGTCGAGTGATATTTTTTCTAACACTAACCTTTACTGAGGTTGGATTGAGTTACATCATGATGAGTTCAAACTTTGTTCAGAACAAATATTATATTAGATTATAACGTTATTGTGATTAGTTCAAATGTAATCTTGAAAAAGGCAGTTTTTGCACAAGGAATCAAATAAATGCATCTGGGAGTCTTTTTATAGCAATATTACACAGGTATTAAAATGGGAATTCTAACTAATACATTATTAAACTATGGCAAAAAAAAAATCATATATGCATTTTTTATTTCCTAGTTAATACCTGTTAAGCCCTGAGCCTGTTTTTCAGGTCTCAGGCTCGAAAATGACATTCCCAGAACAAATGACTATATCTTCACTTCTAAAAGGATTAAATTAATAATCTTTTTTCTCAAAGTAATGATAAACCTGTGTGTTGTATGTAGAAAAGTCAGAATCAATATAGATGTTTTTTATTTTAAAGAAAATTCAGATTGAACATAGTAAAAAACTGTAAATTATAGTGTCCGTCAACAATTATTTTTTACTTATAGTGAAAACTACCCTTGGATGATGGGTTAGTAGACTAAAAGCTTTAGGAATCCAAAGTACAACATATAATAAGTACCCTGTATTAAGATTGATGCAAAACAAGTGACATTTGACCTTTTTAGAGAGGTTTAGCAAAAAAAACTCTACCTCGGAGGTGATTTGGGTGGAAATTGGGTTTTTTCCATATCTCTGGAACCCATTGGTCGATTTTGGTGATTGACATCTCTTTCTGAGCGTTAGAGCCAATAGAATCGAAGGGGAATTTCCCCACACACACACATGGTAAAAAAAGGTGGGGGCTTTGCGCATGCAGTATTGCATCAGAGTGAACCTATCTCTCGCTCTGACATCTGGAAACGGAAAAGCAGTTTTAATGCTTATGGATTATCAGAAATCATTTCAAAGGGACACAGACACATTGGATTAACCTATGGATTAACTTCAGCAGCGTTTTTATCGTTTTAATGCCATTGAAGACCACTTTTGACCAGACAACGACACAGGTAAGCCATGTTAGCGTTTTTAGCTACCTAGCGCCACATGTTTTGATGTCTGTTTTTGTTTATAAAGTCGCGAGTTCTTATCATAGAGTGATAATGTATGTACCCATCGATTCTGTGTCATCTCACGATCAGATCGATGTGTTGGATGTGCAGAAAGGATAAATAATAAGGTTTTATGAGTGAGTTTCGGTGCAGTAAATCTGTTAGCATTTTTCGCTCGTTGCTAATTCAGAGGCTCAGAAAAAAAATGATCAGTTAGATGAGTTTCTTCCCGTTACATGGATATAAAACATTCATAGTTTATTAAATGTTAAGATGCCCTCAGACACTGTTTCCTGCAAGATGTTGCGGGAGGGCCCCGGTACCGGGGTCTCTCGGGCTTAACCTGTTAAGCACCAAGCCTGTTTTTCATGTTTCAGGCTCGAAAATGACATGCCCAAAACAAATGACTACAACTTAACTTCTAAAAGGGTTATATGAATACTTTCTTTTATCAAAGCAAGGTTACATCTGTGAGTTGGATGTAGAAGTGTCAGAATCAATATAGATGTTTTATATTTTAAAGAAAATTCAGATTTTACATAGTAAAAAACTGTAAATTATAGTGTCCGTCCAAAAATCAGAAATCATTTCAAAGAGGACACAGACACATTGGATTAACCTATGGATTAACTGCAGCATCGTTTTTTTTAATCGTTTGAATGCCATTGAAGACCAGTTTTGACCAAGGTAAGCCATGTTAGCGTTTCTAGCTACCTAGCTCCACATGTTCTGATGTACGCTTTCGTTTATAGCGTCGCAAATGTTTATCACTGAGTGTTGAGGTTTTTTACACAGATTCTGTGTCTCCAGGAGATGCTAATCGATGGGTTGGCTGTGCATCTAGGATAAGTAATAAGGGAGTTATGAGTGAGTTTAGGTGCAGTGATAGGTTACATTTTTTCGCTCGTGGCTAATTCAGAGGCTGAGTGTTAGCATTGTGGTTTTTTTTTGGAAAAAAAATAAAAAAGATCAGTTAGCTGAGTTTCTTCCCGTTACATGGATATAAAACATTCATAGTTTATTAAATATTAAGATTCCTTAGACGTTGTTTCCTGCAAATGACGCGTTTATCCGCCCGGTACCGGGGGGGCGGTGTGTAACAGGTTAACAGGTTAAATGTGTGTTTTTAAGCAAATAATCCCAATAGATGACCATCACAAAGGCATTCAGAATTTTTGGATGGTCTACAACCTTTTTGTTATGAAGTGCCATTAAAAAAAAAAATGTTTATCAGCGTGCTGACGATCGTGAATTATCAACGGGGGGGGGGTGAAGAGCTCGACGCTCGTGAACTGTCAACAGGAGGGCGGGGGAGCCTCGCTGTGTGGACCTGTCAGCGCAACTTACATTAGGGATGCTCCGATCGCCGATCCGATCGAGTGGGCGGGTCCTATGGAGATCTTCCATTTAAAGAAATGTTTACAACTCAGTTAATGGGGCTCAGTTAATGGGGCTCATTCACTGGAGATTCCACAAACAACAACCAACATAATTGTTACATTCAAATGAAGTAGCCTACATTATTCAAGTTTACATTAACTTTGGATAATAACACGGGAGAAATTAGCTGAAGCGCTCTCTTTTCCTCTCTCCCCCTCTCTCTCTCTCCTGACATCCTGTCAGTATCTCATGCAGCTCACTGATCCAGTAATGAGTGACCCGACAGTGAAGAATACATATCTTTATAACTAGTTCCAGAGGTAGATCAAATAGCTAAGTGTGTTAGGTCTAACTCTTGTGTGTTTTGCTCCGCTCACCGGTCCGTCACAGCGGGTGGAGCTGCAGGATTTCTGCTTCACACACACGTTGCATACCGCTATTTTATTGTCATTTTCGGACACCTTAAAATACTGCCAGACTGGTGAAGCCATTTTGGCGAGCTTGTTTTGCCGCACACAGAGAAAAGTGTTATGTATTTTTTACGTCTCGCGATCGGCATTTTTAGAGAGCACCGATCGATCGGCAGAGTGAGTATCGGCCGATATCGATCGCCAAGCAAAAACTGCGGCATTTTTGCAGCTCCTTATGGGTACTGCAATTTGTGAAGTGCTTTCCTCTGTGGTGAAACTATCAGCACTGCATTACGGAGGAAAGCGGCAGACAGTCGCCTGGAGTTAAAGAGAGCGGGGCTGCGTTACGTGCATGGCTTCCTTTTTGCAGGTAACGGGGAGGCGGTCTCGTCCAGGATCCGAAAATAAAATAAAATTTAAATATTTTGCAGACTTATTCCACTTATTCCTAGTGTGCCACTGGTTACGGTGCCGCATGCCAATGGTGGCACGCGTGCCAGGGGTTGCTGACCCCTGGTCTACATTGACCCCTGGACATTCGCCTTGGATCAGGGTCCAATTTTAGCAAAGCTTGTCTCTCTGTCCTTAATTCCTAACAGCTGGCACAGTGGACCCGAGAGAAGGTTCTACTTGACTCCTGTGGACCCGGATAGTGGATCAGAACTCTTCAGTACCTGTGATGGTCTTCTGCAGCTCCTCGTCAGGTTTGCTCAGCATGTTGACCAGACTCAGAACTCCTCCAGCGTCTATCAGCGCCGCCTTGTTGTCAGCGTTCTCGTAGATCAGGTTCCTCACGGCGCCCGTGGCGTAACGCTGCACTTCCTGGTTGTCACTGCCGAACAGCTCCACTAGAGCCAGAACGCCATGCAGAGCACGGACCTGAGGGGGGGGGCGGCGGGCGAGAGAGGAGAGGAACTACAGTTATAGTTAAAAGCACTGTAATATTCATAATGCTTTACAGCAATATTCTAAACTAAATTAAAAGCCTTTTCCTCTTTTAAGATCAAGCACCCAAATAATGACTTCACTCACTGAGATTTTAATGCATTTCATGGTGCAGTATTATTTTGCAGGTGTAAGCGCTCTACCTGGTTTTTGGCATCGTTGCTATGGTAACACTGGTGTTGTATGTACGCGGCTCCCAGAACTTGCAGGCCAGCATCTGACTCCAACAAATATCGGACAGCTGTAGGCATGTCCATACCCCGCATACTACACACACACACACACACACACACACACACACACACACACACACACACACACACACACACACACACACACACACACACACACACACACACACACACACACACACACACACACACACACACACACACACAC
>CALSBW010029682.1:161337-181938 GCA_943590975.1 Lindbergichthys nudifrons | reverse complement strand
GTGTGTGTGTGTGTGTGTGTGTGTGTGTGTGTGTGTGTGTGTGTGTGTGTGTGTCAAGGAATTTGATGTGTCACTCCCCTACTCTAATTCAGATGACATTATAATGTGTTACAACTTGGTCTTATTGTCAGAGTTTTTCGCTTGGTGTTGACATCTTAAAACCCACTGAATTATGTACAAGAAGTGGGGAATTTATATTAATTATTTATACATTTAAATCGCTTTATTTGGAGGGAAAACTGAGCACAATGTTGCTGATACCCCTTCAGGAAACCTGCTCCCAGCATTCAGTGCAGTGGGTCAGAGTTAACCCAGTCTGTGTGGAAGCTGTTGGATGTTGGTTACAACACGTGGTTTATCATTTTAAAGTTTTTTGCTACTTCCTCTCACAACTCACTGAACTCTCCTGTGGGTGTCATGTTCTGTCAGACTTAGCGATGTGGCGGCTAACATTTCTCAGCAGAGTCATCGCTAACACTGAGGACACCGAGGTCATGTGAGGGCAGCTACCTAACTCAACTAAAGAGCGTTATCTTAGGGACCTCAGCAATATTGCCTAATGATACCTTACTTTGGGTGTTTGGCCCCTATTTTCAATGAACAAAAAACATAGAACTGCTCAACACATGAGTGTTTAATGGAAAGAATCTTGCTAGGCGTTCAGACACCCAATGTTACAAACACAAAATAATGAATCTGGGGACACGGACTGGGAAATCCTGGCATCAGAGAAGATCTCAATTAGTGAGAACTCCCTCGAACCAGAGGGCCTTGCCTTGCCTTGCCTTGCGACCTGTATCTTTTGACTGCAAGAGTTTAAACATAAGTCAAAACACATTTTTGGCTTGGAGACGACAGTAAAAAGAGTTAAAAGGCTGATCATGGACCCTATTTTCCCATGTGTTTGTGTCTAAGTGTTTAATGGGGACAACAATATTGATCCAATATTTAGGAATAGCACTGTAGCCACGAAAATGGCTGCTAAGATAATCATATTGGGAGATGCCAAATCCTTAATGTATGTTCAATAAAATACATTAATTGTGTCCGACATTATTTAACGTAAAGACCAGAACAAATCAAATGTTTTCTTTACCTTTAGCTTGTTCTTCACATTGGTTGTTGCCTTACAAAGTCTCACTGAATGAGCAGTGTTGATCTCATACCCATCCACATTATATTAATCAGCTCAATATTCACCAAGACAATTCAATATTTTAAATAACACGAAGCCGAGCTTGTTGTACTCCAAACCAACCAAATCTCACATCAAATTGTAGTCTCTCTTACTCTCACGTTTCCATCCGTGTCTTCTGGCAACAGGTCACGTGACACAATAACAAACAGAGGAAAAGGTAAAGGAACAATTCTCTGCAGGATCCATTGTGCAAAATGGTCAGACACTAATAAAGATCGGACTTTTAGTGGACTAAACTGTCCGTGCGAAATTGCTCATAAATGCATCCTGTTTAGCAACTGCATGTTGCAGTGTTCTGATGTTATACTGGACTACTTTCAAAATGTGGTGCAGCTATTAGTCACTTCGACACAAAAACAGAGGAAATAGATACAGAGAAACACAGAAGTTTCTCTCCAGCGCACAAAGAAAATACAAATGGATTGATTCTAGTTAAAGATTGTACAATTTGAATGAAACAACAGTTGTTTGTGTTTCCTGTCTTTGACCTGAGCAACACTAAAAGTATCCCAAAGCTGCAGAGTTTCTCGCTCGTGTGTGCCGGACATCTCTCAAGATGTTTTCTCGCATGCATCATAGTGTTCATACTCACAGCCATGACGCGACTGGGTGTGTGTACCATGGATCTGGAACTGAAACCAAGGGTGTGTGAAAAGCTCTTTGCCTCAGGATGATAGAAGTCTAGGAAAAGAGAAGAAAGAAACAAATGTAAGTGTTTTTCATCATTATGCAACTGTCTCGAAAACGTATTCATTAAGAGGCGGAACCTCTATGTTTTACACTAAGTGGCAACCCTTCTTAACCTTCTTCCAATCTCTCGCATTATCGGGTCTGTTTGAGTTATGAAGGTGGCTTAAATACTGTATGCCTTCAAGTGATAATTAACCATGTATGGCTTGTCAATTGATGCACAATAGTAGAGACTAAATGGTTACTAGTAACTTTGAACTGTGGTCCCTGTCAATGTACCAAATGTCTTTTATATGTGTCTTCAATAAAAATATATAAAAAAATTAAAAACTGTCTCGAAAACAGATGTGATATTCATATTCAGAATGCCACCTCAAGTTTTACTGAGCGGCACTGAAGAATAAGAGAGGGGATTATTCTTTTGACTTAAAACAGACAGAAGAAAGGCTGTGAGAGGAGAAAGGTATTTTGGCGTGTGTGTGTGTGTGTGCGTGCGTGCGTGCGTGCGTGCGTGCGTGCGTGGAGCAGATACACATGTGTCTGTAGAACAAAAGAAAATGGGACATTTTAGTGAAGGTATTCCTCCAGACACAGCGTCTTCCCGTCCACGCCCTGCAGTTTATCTGTAAAGCAGCTGGAAGCACTTTGATCAGAACCTGTCTGTGAGCGGCCTGGAGAGAACAACACGACCATATGTTCTGAAACGTACCAACAGCATCTTTCCAATACATTACATATTCAATTTGTCTGGGTTAACCCTGTGAGCCCAATGCCTGAAAGAAAAAGTAACTAACAAACTATTTATGTAGATTATTTACACCAGCAATCAACATGGACAAGGTCAAGGCCCCAGAGAGGCAGGAGGGAAGCTGAGGTCAGTTTATAAAATGCAAGTCTAACCCAAGTCATTTGGTTAGCATGCCAGCATTTCATCGTTTTTTTTTAAGATGTTTTCAGGCCATCAGTGCATTCATGAAAGAGACCGAGTTAAAAGGGGGAGACAGAAGGGGTGAAACCTGGCAAACGCTCGCATGCCAAAGTGGAATCGGTTGTGCATTCACGATGATTGATCATTTTTATGTTATCGTACAATATATTAACATGACCTTAAAAAATGGTTACGTTACCAGCTCATCATACAATAAAGCCTATAAACATAACCACAATCATTGCAGTGTCTTAAGACGTTGGCATTATGATGTCATTAAACATTTTGGCTAAAGGAGCCGTACTTCATTCTCAGCTCATTTTCAGGTTCATATTTGTATGTTGTGCCTCTATTGTGACATCTCTCCATGCTTTCATGTTCAAAAAGCTCTTTATTTTTCTCATACTGCCTGTGCTGCAGCACCTCTTTTCACCCTCTGTCTGAAACCAGAGCCCAGTCTGCTCTGATTGGTTAGCTGGCCTGCTCTGTTGTGATTGATCAACCACTTAGAGATGTCCTGCCCCTTAGCCTATCACGTACAATGTATACATACAGAAGCGCAAGTGTTACATAATGATTTCACTATGTTCATAAGTAAACGAAGGAGTCCTATGGAGGTGTTTCAGGCATGCACAAAAACCTATAGGACACACTACAGGAGAGGGAAACCCCAAAAGCATAATAGGGCCTCTTCAGGAACAAATTATGAGACGTAAGGACTGGAGGAAGCAGGGAGGAGATGCTGCAGGGGGTGGGGGGGGGGGTGTGGGGGCTGGCCTACATGCCTGAACATATGCATCACCAGCTCAGGGTTGAGGGGAGGTATGCTCACACTCGACCACCGGGACAACACACACACAGCATATGTCATCTGGATCTCTTATCACACAGACAACGTAAACACAGACAACGTAAAACATTGACATAAAAACTCTCTTATCAAGGGTTACAATCCAGAGCTTCCTGTATACAATTAGCCATTTACATTACATTTAATGCAGCAAATTTTCAAAGGAATGGTCCACTGTTCTCTCTCCTTCATCAGGCGTGGTAATTATTAATCAATGGTTCAAAGTCCCTGCTATCTCTGTTGGTGAAACACGAAATGAAGAGCACCGAAGAGTATCCACATATTGACATTTCTGTCAACAGCAGACATTCCAACAGCTCTCTCCACTGACAATCACTATGACAGGAGACCAACACAAGGCCAAGAGGTCCCAGGAGGCCATGATGTGTCTCTATGATCCCAAAACAATTCCGAGCAGGAGGAGCTATGAGCTGGTGTGACGCAACTTTGGCTCATTATGAAGGGATGGAAGAAGAAGAATCGATACTTTGAACCACAATTTAAAGTATTGGACACTACTATTGGCGAAACACAAATTAAACAATTGTTTAACTATACTGTGTTAAAAGCTAGGAAAAATGGTCCAACCATAAGTCAATCCAGTACCATTAGTGGAAGTTAGATTGTGATTGATATTGTGTTGGGATTTGTGATTGAAGGCGGGTAAAGGGTTAGGGTTAGGGTTAGAATTGAAGCCTAACCATTTTACCACTGGCCATGTCAACTGTGTGCCATTTAAGTAATGTTTGCTTAGAATCATGGAATATGTTGTTTCTGGTTGTTAATAATTGAATGTCGCTAATAAATGTGCAATATTAGATGGCTTGCTTGTGAAGGCTCTTCTAACTCTGGGAAGGGCATGAATGCATTAAGTCAGATATCTAATTTCTACGTTTGTCTACTATCATATACACCATTGTTTTCTGTTACCATAAGCTTTTGGTGTTAAAAGACAATACCAAGTTGCAAATATGAGTTCCATAACAACAACACAAGTGTAACATGGATTTTGTCTGACTATTTCTATAATCATGCAATATACAATTTGAGAGGTATTTTACCTAAACCCTTCATATTCTATGGCTGTATATATTTGATTCTACTGTTGATAATTTAACTGATTATTTTCAACTCAATAAAAATCAGTTAAAAGAACTACTAAAAGAAGATGATCGCCTACCAGCCATTGCATGCTATAGTCTCCAAAAAGCAGCCTCACCTGCAGCATTGGGAACGAGGCAAGGGTGCAAGTCCTTTTTTAGTTTCTGTCACTTTTTATTTAAAAAAACAACTATAACATTTGTAGGGATTATGGATGTGTTATTGACAAGCCCATCAGAGCAGATATACTTTCTCTGGGCGTACTTGAGCTACAGTGCAATCTGGCGTTGTCTCCATTTTACCCTAAATATGTCTTAGGGAAGCTCTTGACTAAAGGTCTATGAATCATATTCATCGTCTCAATTTACAAATAGTGAAAAATACAAAGAGCTCCATAGTCCAAAGGTGAGAAGTAGGCTAACATGCCCCTTTCACACCAACGCGGTTCCAGGGCCGGTTCGGAGCTAGAGCCTGAAAAGCACCGGTTTTTCCTGTTCACACCGCAGCGGAGCCGCCTCTAAGCTAAGGAATCCGGTTCGTTTCAAGCACCAAAAAGTTGTCGGTCTACAAAGCAAGCACCGCATACGTCACGCTTACGTCGCAGGCGGGGGCGGGTGGCAGGGGCGGGTGGCAGGGGCGGGATCAACCTCTAACAACAACAAAAAGCCCACGTTTTATCCAGTTTTACACAACGATGGAAAACCTACAACTTAACAAGCAGCAGTGGTCCACTGAAGAGACCAGCTACCTCCTGGGAATCTGGTCTTCCAAAGAGGTACAGAGGAAGCTGGAGGGGAGCACGCGGTCCAAAGCAATTCTACAACAATTGCAGCAAGAGATAGCAACCGCTGGTTTTGACCGTACCGTTGAACAGATTGGCAACAAATTGTAAAAAGTCAAGAACGATTATCGGGACCAAAAGCGAGACCTCGGACGGAGTGGCGGTTTGGCTTTATGAAGCAGGCACGCAAACGGTTACGTCATGGCGCAAACGATGACGCAATAACGCAGCACCAGTCGGGCTCTGAGTGGTGTGAACAGAAGAACCGGTTCCGAACCAGAAAAGCTCCAGCACGGAGCTAGAACGGGAAAAGCCTTGGTGTGAAAGGGGCAATAGTAACTGTGTTTGAAGAAAAACACACTTGCATGCCATGAGAAATCCAGAATATGGGAGTGTTATCTGAAGTTTAGTTTGAATCAACTCCTCTCTCAAAGTTTTATGATTATAATTGAACCCAGATGATAGCATTTTCTGCTTCTGCAAAACAAGAAGCCTCCCAGTGATTTATGTATTTATTGCGTATGGAATGTGTGCAGCTCCTGTCATTCCAAATGAGTAATTATTGGGTCGTGGTACCCAACCCAGCCTTTCTCAACACTGAGTTTTCTCAATCCAGCTTTGTCACAAAATTCTAATAAATCGTTAGTTCTTGTCCCATGATATCCAAAAAACAACCTGTTCTCCAACACCTTGGTCTCCAAAAGAAGTCTTAAGCCCTTACAAAAGTCCTATCACTCTCTGCAACACAAAAAATGCACACGTGTGTGATGAAACAAACAACCTATTGACAGTCGTTGGGGTTAAAAGGTCTTAAAGGTTTGTCTGTTTAGATCATATGACTTTCCTTTGGTTCAGATTTGCAGTGGGGAACTTTTCTGGCCACTCTGACTGCTAGCTTTATAATTAGTGAGCACACATGAGAGCGGTTTAAACCTTATCATCTAACTGAGGTCAGAAAGTTAAAGCAACATTTTGACATATTTCAAAACATACATTTATCACTATCTTACCCTGACTGTTGAAAAAAGCCAATTAGAGATGGTTCAACTTCTGGTTTGAATGGATGTGCATTCACTTTCATGACAGGGCGTAGGGTGTAGGGCGCAAAGGTAAGGTTTCTGTGATTTGTATTTATTATGTGCTATTTCTTTCACTTATTTTTGGTTGTGGGCCTACACTGGAGCTTGGGGCGGAGTTGGTAGTGGTTATAACCTGAGTGATCACTTGTGGTTTTGCATGGACAGAGAGTCAGGGAGGCGAGAAGCAGAATTTTCAGTTTACTGCAACTTTTGAATGCAATTTCTGCCGCATTTTCTATCGCAATGTTTAACTGCATTCAATCACAAATCCCACCACAATATCAATCATAATCTCACTTCCACTGGTACTGGATTGTATTATTCACCCGTGTTTGTAATAAATGGTCAATCAAACGCAAGGAGTGGAGCAGTTTACTTTGAGTGCCCAGATTTATACCTTTGCGGCTTCTTCAGGGCTGCCTACGGCTGTGGATGTGTTGGACTGATCAGGGGGGATATTTTGATGTGTCATTGGTATGAGGGGCCATTTTCATGTCAATCCGACCAATGATAGTCGAAATGTCTTGATCTGGACAGACAACTGAAAGTTTGAAAGTGGATAGAGAGTTTGACCGTGGCCTTGGTATTTAGGATAATTACATTTCGTATGCCCTGTGCTGCTTATCTCACTCAACTGTAAATCTGTTTCTTTTCACAATGGTTGTTGATAAGAATGTTTTGAATAATCTTTGGTCATGGGAGCAAGAAAAATCAAGGTTTAAAGACTTTGAGGATTTGAGCTCTTGATTGTATATCTAACATGTTTTAGTTTAGGTCTCAGGTCAATGCAATCTACAAATCTAAAGACACACATGCTATAACTGAGAAAAAAAGTATTATTTTCCAACTGTCAAGTGCCGTCAAATCCAAGTACAACTAATGTTAAGGTTCCAATTAAACATTCAGACAATGACAGCAGGCCTGACCCCATTAGCCGAAGTCCAGAACAGTCTAAAATAGCCTCTGATAAGGTGCTGTGAAAAGCGCATAGGAAAGGAATGTTCCACACACAAGGTGGTCAACGAGCTCAGGAGGGTGTTGAACACATCAGCTAACTTACGCTTCCCTTTCAACGGGATTTGTTCTTAGATTCCAATTCGTTTAACTGGAGTTGACAACTGTTTGCCGTCATTTCCGTCTAAGTTTGCATTATTTCGCTCCACGAACCCTACCCATCTGTTTCCTTTGTTTGCAATTTCTTTGTAGGTGGACTGCATCCAAGCTATGTTGAATTTAGACCACTATGTGGGAACATAACCAATTTTGCTAAACGTCTTCAGCTCATTCAGTTCCATAACACTAAATGCCTGATTTATTAGTGAAGCCTAATATGATTCAATAACCGGTCATTTGGGGCGAAGCTCCAACAGTACCAAGTGACTTAGAAATGAAGATAATTCTGGATTTTGCATGACATAAAACTTGCAAAAGTTTCACAATTTGAGGTCAGTTGGCGGATAGTACAGTTTTACATTTAAAACTATACTATCCGCCAACTGACCTTATATATCCTTTATCCATTGACAAAGGATATTTCTAAGGAAGAGCTATCAGTGTTTGCTTGGGGTTAGGGTTAGGGTTTGTAATTCATTTCACTGATGAAAGAATATCTCACACAAGATTACATGCAGCTTTCAGACAACATCCTGACCCCCGGTTGGGTCAGACTGACTGTTATCAGACAGGAGATGAGGAGAGGGGGTTTCTCCTTCCTTTACGGATTTTCCCTTTGGAAAGACTTTGCAAGGTCACGGTCAGGCCTGCAATAAGACAGATGTGGATCATCTGAACTTCTCACGCTGACTGGCTACTATAAGAAACCTTCACACTTAAAAAACTGAAAAATGGTTCTTGTTTAACATGTTATAACTCAAAACCATCATGGCAGGAACCTGTGATGTCATAATTCAAGTTTCCATAGGGAGGAAAACAACAGGAAATGACCAGGATGTCACACTCATAGTGTGGCGCTCATCGTGCACAAATCTGTGTAGTAGGTGAACAATACAATAGGATAAGCTGTTCTTACCTCATATACATACACCAAAAGATATCACTGTTGGTACATTTAAGTCAAGCAACTGCAAGAGCAAGATTTTCAAAAGACACAGAATTGTTATTTTAAAACTCCATATAATTGTGGGATGGTACTTGACTATATTAAATTACATTACATGTTACTTGTTAGACACTTTTATCCAAAGCGACTTACATACTCAATACTGTGGGCAATCCCCACAGGAGCAATTTGGGGTGAAGTGCTGACTGCAGTGGGGTTTGAACCTGTGCTCTCCTGATCCGCACACCAACGCACTATCCACTGCGCCACACACCTCACTATATGAATCATAATATCGTAACGGTCGGTTCATTCGAGACAGTTTGGTACATGACATTCAAATTGGTATGCCACTTTTTTCTACAGGTTGTTCAATTTGCTTTAACATGTCCAATTAGGTGTACTTCTTAGATAAGAATGAAAAAGAATGGTCCAAGCATCACATTTCCCAAAATTCAACTGCTCATTGTGCCACACTCTGTAAAGGTGAGGTGACCCCGTGATGACATCATCAGGATTGTTTTTTAAACTTTGGAAAACTGGGGGATTACAGTCTTTTTCCAAAAACAATGAAGCTGACTTTTTCACGTTTGCCATTTTTGGCCATACATTTCAGTGGCTTATCTTTACAATAAGAACTGCTTAAGGCTTACATTTACTAAAAAAACATATTAACATATGTTACCATTGTCATGCCATAGACACTTTCTATCTATTCTCCAATTGGAATATAATGTAACAAAAACCAGAATTAAAGAATATGAATCAACCCTATCAAGCAATAAATAAAGTATCATGTTTTGCTAAACAATCCACTGGCCTCTTAAATGTTAAGATAAGTTGGGACTTTATTGCGGTCGGTGAGACATCTTATATTATATAAAATGACTAGTCTGTACCTTGGTTTTAATTTCACTTTAAAGCTGCACTATACAATATTTCTATAAAAACAACACATCATTTTAGAATGTATAATGTCAAAGTGGTCACTTGCAGTGACAAACCCACCAAGAATGATCTCCCAACTCGAACTTAGCTAAAAATGTTCTCCCTATTGCTTTGGTTCGACACTACGCCAACCTTATTTTCTTCCTCTGTTTTTAGCATAAAAGCTCTGATAAGCCCACTGCACACTGTCTGCCCGTCAACACACGCCAAGCAGAGAACCTTTGCAACAAGCTGGTGAACATTGGAGTTTTCATAAAGAGTTGGTAGGGACCAAAACAGAGCTAAAAGGAGAGTAAATATTCAACTTACATTCATCATGCGAAGTTGTCGACATTTGATAACTTATACTAAATAATGCTGCTCTTTATCTTAGGGATGTTAATAGGCAACTGTTTGCTTTAAGGTGCCGTTTACACGAGGACAAAACGGCTTGTATCTGCATAGTTTCTGTTACGTATAGCCCTATTATTTACACGAGGCCGTAACAAACGGACCCCACAAACGATAACGGGTCCCAAGCATGGATGTATAATAAGAACTGGATACAGCGTGGGAGGCGGGGCCTCATTCATTCCTATGAGAGTTGCTCATTCGCGCATGATGATAAAATGGCCCAACTTTTGAGAGAGCGAAACGTCACAGATTACCCGGCATGCCTGAGAAGTACCCGTATGTGCGCTCATAGCGCATGCGCAACTTTAACTATGCCCCCCAAAATGCTCGTTCACATCAAGCACGTCAATTTGCGTACACGTAACAGCACCGCACGTTCATGACAGCATGGTAATGGTTTGTTATGATAGATTTGATATTAACGAGGCGGCAGTTAGCAGCTAGCGGTTAGCTAGTAATTATGCTAATTTACACATCAATCGTTATGTACTTTTATATTACGCTGTAACAGGATCTAGTGATATCCAAGCAACAGAGCTTCATTTAGCATGAAAGAATTATTGCACTGTATATATACAGTGCAATAAGCTTCTTAGTGCAATAAGAAGCTACAGGGACGTTAATCTACGTCGGTAATATTAACTTTATTTAATACAACATTTAC
The DNA here is from genome assembly GCA_943590975.1 of Lindbergichthys nudifrons. NCBI lineage: Eukaryota > Metazoa > Chordata > Actinopteri > Perciformes > Nototheniidae > Lindbergichthys > Lindbergichthys nudifrons. The sequence continues at coordinate 171,247 of CALSBW010029682.1, read as the reverse complement.
GGTACAAGATTTAATCATACAGCCCATGTAGTATAATATTTTACAAATGATGAATTACAGCAAACATGTGCAATATATCCATTATTACAGCTCCGTGGGCTGGCAGTAAGACGATATGGGTCCGTTCTTATTGTGCATCCATGGGTAAAGATAAACGCATGTAGTGCTGAATACGTAACATGAACGTGCCGGGCGGCGCGGTCCCGTGGGTTAGATGCGCGTTCATAATGCAGAGGGAAATAACTCGCAGAATAACGTTATTAGCACATTTGTACAACTTGAGGAACGAATGTTTTTAATAAGGGCTATACAAGTGTTCATACTGGGTAGTTTATTTAGTTTAAAAAAAATTATCCAACGAGTTACAGACCACTCTTTCCCCATGTAAGTCAATGGGAAAAAGTGTTTCCGGGCCTGGCAACCAAACGGAAGTGTAGTACCGCCGTTTGGCCAGCACGAATATTTTCATCAAAGTCCGGCGCACTTCCTGGGGGCTTGGTGGATAGATTTGCAAACGAAACTCTCTGGGGGGTCAAACGAGTCCGTGTAATCGCCTCTATACGAATATTTCCTGAAAAAATAATGATAGCCCCGCCTCTCCCCGCCTCTGCTGCTCACTGCTGTAGCATGGCCAGTAGCCATCTGTAACGATCAACTATCAAAAATAGCTGTGTTAATTAAACGCACAAGGGGTTCTTGAATGAAATAATATTATAAAAGGCAAACCAGAATTGTTAACGCCCAATATACTCCTAAACAAAATAAACAGAGTCAGATTTCATGCATTGATCCATTATATTGACAATTTTCCAGCCAAACAACACAACAAAATTAAACAGTCCGCTCTGCGATACACCAAAATTGTCTTTACTGCCTAATCCAGGCCATTATTGTTCATTGCTCCTGCGCCCGTCGGCGGCAAAAAGAGAAATGTTTGCAGGCCTATTCAGGCTATAATCCACACCAAAAAAGGAAACACGAGGACCGGCGTGTCCCAGAGGAGCGATCTCACCCGGTGTTTGTAGAGAATATCTCTCTTTCTGAGCACGTCCTCTCCACGGAGACGTGCTTCTCGGTCGGTCGATGCAATATCCACAGATTCGGTTTCTTTCAGTTAACTTCCCCGTTGCATTTATCCATATATTTACATGGTGGGGAAATTATACTATATCCCGCTGAATACCAGCAATCGCCACACACACTTCCTCCTGTCAGTAGCTACTGCTAGTGCTACTGCTACTGACCATGCTACAGAAGTTAGTGCAAAATCTACAGCTCCTCTACCACAACCATCAGCAACACGTGGACATGGAGAATTACATGAACTACATGTTGCTAAATCCACCGCGGGGCATAAACAGAAGGGTAGCCATGGCAACATTGCTCCGGGGTCTTCTTCGCTGCTTTTGGTGTATTTTGTGGCGGAAGTTACAGCGCCACTTACAGTCCCGGCATATGTACTACAGCGTGTCCAGCGTTTCCAGCGGTCTCGTTTGAACAGACACGTTAAATGAAACAAATGCATGTGAACGGAAGACTTTTTTGAAAACACATACTGTGCATAAACGCAAACGTTCCCGTGTGCACAACGCCTAAAGCTACAACGATAAATTGACTGATCGATTAGTGAAGTGATGGAAGAAAAATCGATTTTGAGATTAATCGTAAAAGTCAATGTTTATGTAAACATGTCAATAAATGCTTTATTCAGCCTCTCAAATACCGAAATGTACAGTTGTCCTCCTCTGTATGGACAATTTGGACATCGACCAAACGATAACTTGAGTAATTGAAAATAATTGTCAGAATTATCATAAATAAACATTAGTTAGTTAGTTAGTTAGTTAGTTAGTTAGTTAGTTAGTTACTGAAAGCCCTAGTTTGCTTGCACTTCACCAAAACAACTTGTAATGGATGATGTGTGACACACAGACACTTCCCAAATGGCAATATAAAAATGTATGATTGCAGTTTTTGCCTTAATTCCAGCAGTGAAGTCAATCCCCACATTCACAGCCCTAATGTTGGTCTGTCAGATTGAACTCTTCACATCAAACTAAATGACTCTCTATTCCTTATCTGCTGCTGACCCTGTCCCTGCCCTTGAATAATTGAATGTTATGGCAGCAGCAGTTCACTGACTGATAAACAGCAGCTGGGAATTCAAAGCAACTTTTTACCGTGATGTGTTCCACCTGTTGATCCGACCAGCGAGTCGTCCAGCCGGGGCAGGGAGGAGGACTTCTTCTCCGCCAGCCGCATCCGGACCTGCTCCTGGACACGGCGGGCTCGAGCCAGCTGGTCCGGGGGGGGGACCGTCCGAGGGAAGAACATAGGCGGTGCAGGAGGAGTTGGGCTGCATGGCGGACATGAAGCAGCTCTCAGCCAGCAGGACACTCATCCTCACAGCGGGAGAAAACACTTCCACTCCTCCGGTGACTGGCTCTGAAGTGTCCGCTGCGGACTGAAGCTCACAAGCCCACTGTCTGTGGGCGGGGCCTGGCGGCTGGTGGGGGGCAAACAAACCCTCCCAGTTATTGTCAGGACAACCTGCTCCTAGAAATGACAGCAAATCGTTTTTCATGGAAACGAGGGACCGCCCAGATGATGTTACCAATTAACATTTTTGCAACTTGAGACATTTCTATTAATTCCAACAATGTGTTTAACTGATTTATGTTTTCTTCAAAAAATCTTCTGCAGCTTGTGCTGGCTAAAAGAATTGGTCGTGCTTTTTACAGCGCTACGTCTTCCACAGATGAAATGTTTTTATGTATTTATTGTCAAAGCATTTATTATATTCATTGCTATCGGGATGTTAAGAGCATTCCATGGAATATAACAAAAAGTGTTTTCTGAAGTGAATTACCTAACCTACACAGAAACACTTTTTGTTATATTTCATGGAATGCTCTTAACATCCCGATAGCAATGCATATAATAAATGCTTTGACAATAAATACATAAAAAAAATTCATATGTGGAAGCCGTGGCGCTGTAAAAAGCACGACCAATTCTTTTAGCCGGCCGGCTAAAATAACTGGATGGCCTACCTGCCTGTCAGCCTTCCATCTCGTGCACAAACTTATCTCGTGCCCTCATTGGTCATGTGCGCGTTCGTGTGTGTTGGAGGAGGGGCTCTGTAAGGAAGTCTGAAGGAAGAGGCAGATTTTTTCCGGTTGTGTACTTTCAAATTCTAGCGCACTCGAGCTGGTTTCTCCATTCTTACCTACCCTACCTTTAAGTGAATATTGTTAGTGTCAGTAATCAGTGTCACAACATAGGATTAAATCAATATGAATATGTTTTAAGTAATGGAACAATTGTACAAATGTTATTGTTATTGCTAAAAGGCAATTGTTTTTTTTTTTATTGCGCCTTTTTATATCACACTTATGGTATCAGAAGCATAGGCGGCACCAGGGGGGCGCTAGGGGGTGCTGCAGCTCCCCCTAGGATAGCAACAGCACCCCCAATAAATGTATGTCTTTTTTGTTTTAATGTGTGAAATTCATAATTTGAAAAATGATTGATTCGAAAATAATATAGTACAGTACAAGTATGTCTGGATCTCTGTGTTTCATTCAAGCTCGGCTCTGTGTGTGTGGCACAAGCGAGCAAGAGAGAGAGAGCACACTGTAACGGAGATAGTTGTTGTTAGCATGTGGTGCTAACTATCTACGCTAACGGATATAAGGAGCTTTTTCAACAACCCTGCTGAAAAAAACAGCTATAGACCAGCTTAAGATGGTTGCTGGTTTTAGCTGGTTTTAGCTGGTTTTAGCTGGTTTTTGCTGGTTTTAGCTGGTGTTAGGCTGGTTTAGTTGGTTTACCAGGCTGGACAAGCTGTTCTGGCTGGTTCAAGACCAGCCTGGTCAGCTAAACCAGCATAGACCAGCATGGATGTCATGCTGGTCTATGCTGGTTTTAGCTGGTAGTTAAACTGGATGCTGCTGAAGCTGGTATTTATGCTAGTCTACCAGCAGTCTTGCTGGCTAAACTGAAACAGACACAGACAGACAGAGAGGGCGGGGGACGGCGAGACGGCAGCGGTTGAAACAAAGCGGTATGTTTTGACTGGCACTAACGGACCGTCCACACAGCAGCGTTAAAAAATCTTGAAAATCTTCTGCCCATTCACTTTGAATGGGGGTGACGTCACTTGCCTCACTTTTCGCCGAATTGCATTGTGGGCAGGCAAGCGGAGATTTTCAGGATTTTCAGGATTCAAAGTTGAACAATGTTCAACGTTTGAGGCTGAGGTGGAAGCGTCAGCCAATCAAATCCCGTGTATTCAAATCTGACAGTTCAAGCGCTAGCCAATCAAACCGCGTGTATGCTGGGAGAGACATAGCAGGTCATTTCCTCATATTCCAAAAAATGGAGGAGAAATTAGCGGGAGGGAATCACCCGGTGCTTTATGACAAGTCCCTATTTACCTACCGGGATATAAACCGGAGGAGCCAGGCAGGGAGGTGGCAGAGACAGTGGTAGGTTTTCGCCTGTTTGGGGAGTTTATATCCAGTTTACTTCGGGCTTTTTTTGCTTCGTATGTCGGGGGTGGGAGATTCATGTGATTGGTTGTTGGTGCCTTGCTCGCAAAAAAATCCCCAAGATTTTTTTAACGCTGCTGTGTGGACGGTCCGTAACGGCACAACGGTCAAGGAGTGAAGAAGATCAGTTGAGCGTTTTTGACTCCGCCCAGCGGCTGCTCTTCTGAGAGGGCCGAGAGGCACCGCTCTGACAGCTCTGTCTACTGGGAAACGCGCTAAAAGTCCTTCTGGAGGTAAGCAACACTACACAATTTCACCAAGTCTGAGAGTAAAAGCTTTCTCGAAGGTTCGTTTTGCTTTCTTACAACGTTACGTTAATGTTAACTTAATATTACGTTTGCTAGGAGGCTAGCTGTCTTAGCCATAGATATATATAAACACGTTTGTTTTGTGTTTATATATATCTATGGTCTTAGCTATCAACAGTTAGCAGCTAACGTTTTCTGCAGTTTGTGTTTCCCCTGAAAAAGGTGATGTAGTTATTTAAGGGTAAGTTAACTTAACGTTATCTTACAAGTTGAGAGAGTTACGTTTTGTTTAAAATTGTCAATGTAATGCCATTAGAGGTTTTGTGTTGAACATGAAGTTAGCAAACTGTAGCTCTCTACCAAAGGTTAGCATGTTAAGCTGTACTTTGTGTGGCAGCTCGCTTAATACAAAGACGGTTTTTGTGCTTCATTATAAACTTGTCTTACAAATGTGTGTTAATCTACCTGAAATTGTAGGGACAGTTTTTTTCTACTCAATGATACAGACCATTGTTGAGGAGATGCAAAACATACTGTAAATGAGTTGGGTCTGACATACTTTGAGTAATGTTACTTTGCTGCTAAAAAATGAAACATTCTCAGATGAGGACATCACCAAAGTGTGTGATTCTGTCAGGGGATTTGATCTGTTCTCTGCATGTCATACAGGGCCTATGTACACACTGCTCTGGTATTAATTAAAAATATAATTGTAAAATGTAAGTCTCCCGCTCTTGTCATCGTTCAGGCTTTGCATTTGAACTCCTATGACTGGTTGCGGTCTTGAAGGGAATGACTTCCTGGCCTTCCTGACATCCAGGAAAATGGTGAGATTCTAATCCATTTCAATGCCAAAAGCAAGTTATTGTTTTAAACTTTTTTAATATGATTTTTTTGGGGAATTTCAGTTTTATTGGACAGTAAAGATCTAATGGAAACAGTGGAGGAGGGAGGAGATGATATGCAGCAAAAGGCCGAGCCGGATGGTTGCTGCTCCATGTGGAACGTGTTCTATCAGGTAAAGCACTTTGGTACCCAGTTATTTATTATTTATATTTATGGTATTGAGTTTGAATTTAGCCTTTGGAAGGTATTTTCCAACAGTGCATTGTAAAGACTGAAAAAACAGGCTCAAGTTAAAGCTTGACATGATTTGGTCTTTTACTTAAAGGTGGGGTAGGTAATTTTGGAGAAACCAGCGCGAGTGCGCTAGAATTTGAAAATACACAACCGGAAAAAATCTGCCACTTCCTTACAGAGCCCCTCCTCCAACACACACGAACGCGCACATGACCAATGAGGGCACGAGATAAGTTTGTGCTCAGATGGAAGGCTGACAGGCAGGTAGGCCATCCAGTTATTTTAGCCGGGCCGGCTAAAATGATTGGTCGTGCTTTTTACAGTACCACGGCTTCCACAGATTACATTTTTTTATGGATTTTTTGTCAAAGCACTTCAGATATTCATTGCTATCGGGATGTTAAGAGCATTCCATGGAATATAACAAAAAGTGTATCTCGAGCCGGTTTCTCAAACTTACCTACCCCACCTTTAAAGAGGATGTTTGTACTCCTGTCTTCTTTTATTTCATTATCTTTCTTTCAGGTGTAACATCTACCAATGGTTGTACATAGACCTCCTCCACCTCTTTGCTGTCCTACTAGTCAACCCTCCTAAGCCTTTCCTAAATAGTGGTAAGTTGTTTTACAGTTCAGTGTACGTTAATTTAGCAACTTAATGCTTTACAGCTGTTCAATAAACCCTATATATATACATCCATCAGCAATCAATAAAACAAATCATCCAACACAAAATAGAATAAATCTATTTATTTTTATACAACAGCATCTATTGGGACTGCGCATTGATGTCATCAAGAGCCATTGAGTCTAGCTTTTGTATTCGGCCTCTCAGAATGTTTATAATTTCTTTGTTTCTTAACATTCCTATAATCATTTGTTTTTTTATTGTTGGTATTGTTTTGTTCTTTATTTTTGTTGGGAGAATCACTTTGCAATTGTGTAAGTGCTATATAAATAGTTATACTAATATTATTGTTGTTACCATCATTACTATTATTAAAAATGTTTTCTTTGTTTTCTTTATTCATCGCTGCAGAAAGGATCATGCCAGCCCACATCAAACACCTGATCAAGAACTTGTGAATCTTCAGGCAGAAAAGATGAAAACACCTGTTCAAAGTTCCAGTTCCCTGTACATGGAACCATGCCTGTCCTCTGTTCCACATGTCTTCAGTCCGTTCTGGACCCCATGACTCGGACACTAGTTCTACCAAGGCTCATTAGAGGTAAGCAGTGGTAGGAGAGTGGAGTTATCTTTGTATTTAGGCTGCAAGTCGACAAGAATAGATTGTTCAGACAAGAGGCACCATGTGTTACGCAGGTGTGGCGCTGATATAGTTTATATAATATGCGGTTGAACTTTAAAATTAAATTATTTCCGGTGCAGACAAACACTTGAGGTGGATGTATAAAGTACATACTGGTGTTAATAAAATATAGCGTATATCCCTCAATTTATCGACAATAAGATTGACAATACATACTTCCGGGTGTAAAGTAATATATCTATCATACTGTAGCAGGGTGTCCGCGGGGTCTCAAAAAGTAATAAAAGTTGATAAATCAATTTAGCGAAAATGAAGGCTATTAAAAAGTATTAAACGGCATTTTCCAAGGTATTACATGTTGTAGCTTGTTTTCAATAAGTATATAAATTGTCCAAAGAGGTTGTATTCTACAGTCTGCCTGAATGTAATCATTGCGTAGGTGTGTAGTGTGATTCTGTGTAGTTTATTTATGGCATCCCGTTGGATTTGACGTCATCTGAACAGGACATCGCACGCTCACTGCTTGATAGCGCGCGAAGCTCCGTTTACGCCGGTTGTTAAACAACATCGTTATGGGGAAATGCAAGTCTGCGTCCAAATGGTTGGAAGATAAGGAGGAAGGACAATCAATACTGTATATAGTAAATGTGAGGTAAAGTGTGTCGCCAAGGTAACCGATTAAAACTCCAAGTGGCGATGAGGTCTTAAAATGTATGGAAAGGGTCTTAAAAAAGGTCTTAAAAGGTATTACATCTGACTTCAGGATTCCTGCATATACCCCGTGTAGATCCTACACATCCACTGGAGGTAGATTCTGAAAGTAAAATATACACTTCTCACTAGAAATGTAATCATAAAGCATTATTATGGCCAAACTATCCTACAATTCAGGATTTTCCACTGAAAAAAGTGTTGGATTCAAGATTCAAAGGTTTTATTCTCATATGCTCAGCAGCTACAGTGTAGAAATGTCAATGCAATTCTTCTGACCTGAGCTCCTCCAACAATGCAACATATACAATAAAATACAAAAATACAAAATAAAAAGTAGTGCAAAAAGTTTATATACATTTAATATAATAGAATATGATATTTACAAGAACAGAATATGAAATTAAATAATGTAAATTAAGAAAAAAATGTAATATGGTGTATTGCGTGGATAATAGACCCAATCACAGTGAATGTTCAAAACTAAATTTGATAAATTTTTCTTTTTCATCTCACAGTGCACATATTTAAAGGAAACTTATCATGCTATATTTAAATGATATATTGTAGGGCCATACCTATATAAGGTATATTTATACGTTTCTGTTTTCAAAATACCAAACAGATCATGCATTTTAGCCATGCCTCATTTCGCTCTATGTGTTGTTTGCTGTCTACGGGTCTGATTTTGTGAGCTGCAGCTGACCACACCCCCCTGCAGGAGAGGGGAGACGTGCTCTGATCAGCTGCTGGGCTGTCAGAAGAGGGGGAGAAAAAGAGATCTCCGTCGTCCGTGTTTTATTATAGCCTATATAGAGTCGTTATTCATTTGTTTTAAAGCTCAATAAATAACAAAGAAGACCTTTGACCGGCACTTTTCTAATTTTGTCCGGAAGATTTAAACTTTAACGGACATCTTGACCGGCGAAAGAAACTGAAACTGAAACTCTGCCGCACGGTCCCCTCGTTCCTTGGAAGACGCGGAGAGGTGGGTGTTTGTCATCTGCTGGTGGACTAACCGGAGAGAATCACAGTGCTTGCCTCGACGGGGAGGGATTGCATTGAATCAAAGCAGCGGGAGCAAACGCTTGCCTCGGGGAGGGAGAAAAAAAGCCACAGCGGAGAATAAACAGAAGGGTAACCATGGTAACCAAGTCTTCTTCGCTGCTTTTGTGGCAGACTACAGCGCCACTTACAGGCCTGGCATATGTACTACAGCGTCTCCAGCGCTTTCTAGCGGCAATGGCCGACCGTGGCCCAACCCCACATTCCCCTGATAGGTGGAGAGTTGGCCCAATAGCCGTAGCGCCACTTTCCTGACGTCAGTAAAGTGTTCAAATCTGGATCAGTTTTTATCAGATCCGTTGCAGCCCCTTTTTTTGAGATTTGGGTATTGAGGAAAATAGAGAGGGTTGTGTTTTCTGACACTTGGTGAGTTCCCTGGAACACTGGGGACACATATTCATGTATAAAAGACGTACAAAAGTGCATTTTGCATGATAGGTCCCCTTTAAGTAATCATAACACAAAGCTAAAACTAATCTGTTTTTCCTTTCTCTTTTCAAGAGTGCTTCAGAGGATGGCTGAATTCACAAAACGTGGAGAAGACCGAGAGGGAAAAGTTGGCCGGTTACTACATTTCACAAAAAATACAGGACCTTGTGAAAAGCGGAAAGAAACAGTTGAAGGAAACTGCTTAAAAATATGAAGTAATGGGTGTTTTGAAAATGTTTTCAAATTTGTGTTAATGTTCATTGTGTGTTATAAATTATTTCCCTGCTTCTAATCATTTGATGTATGAGTATTTATTTACAGACAATACATTCTATACATTCTGGTACCTTTCTGGTAAGGTAGGTGCTCTGATCTGAAATGATAGATTGAGCTACTGTAATTGGGTGAGAGTGTTTCATCATCATATATGACCAGCTTAACCATCAAGTAATCCCAGCTAAAGTTCTACTCAAGATCATACAAGTCTGACCAGCTAATGGTGACCAGCTAGAACACTGTGACCACCAGCTTTTACCAGCTAATGGTGACCAGCT